>PYHW01009837.1:4079087-4113812 GCA_013186435.1 Turdus rufiventris | reverse complement strand
TTTCAGTACAGAAAACTGAAGATTGTTGTTGGAGGAGAGAGTAAAAGAGAAATTGTTGTGCCTCTAGGCATTGCTTTCCAGACTGGATCTTTGAGGTTGGATTCTGCATCTAAACTGCTGTAAAATAATTTATTGAGGATTTCAGATGCCTTCGTAAAGAAAGTTTTTAGAGTAAGCTGAAGCAGGAAAATGCTTCTATGCCCTTACTAATGAGTAAAAAATGATAAAAGATGTATGTGTTAATTTTAGTGTAATACAGAGCACAAAGAAAAATCTTAAAAAATAATCTTTTAAACAAAGAATGCTTTATAATACATCTAAATCACTTCAACCAAAGCAGTATTACTTTTATTAAATATGCTCAAGTTTATGAAGTCTGTTCTGAACTAATCTCTGACCTACACTTATATTCCTGCAAACTTGCAAATTGTGCACTTTTTCTCAGCTCATATTGCATTCAGCCCAATGTAAAGCTAAGCATCCTGGTGACTGAATATTGATTTTTCTGGGGGAGCTGCATTCCCTACACTTCAATTTGGATTCTATGAAAATTGAACTCCTGTTTGGATGCAAGTGCTCTCAGAAAACCCATTTTTTATAAAGAGTAAGTCTTCTAGACAGCTACTATAACGCAAATAGAATATATATTTTTGGAGAGAATTTCATATATTGGTGTGTTTTAGGGTTTTTGGTATAACCAGGTCCCAAACACTGGTTGCTGCTGTCTGTGTTCTGTCCAACTCTTGCCTCTCTGGTGTGCATGACACCATGGGAGCAGTGATTCTTCAGGTAATGCTGTCTTGCTGCCCAGAATGTATCAACACTGACCAACAGTAACATTGGTTAGAAATTTTGAGCATTGAATTGAAGATAAAGGCTTGGCTCTTTCTCAGAGTCTTCATCTTCACTGATGCCAAAGACCTCTATTGGTTTTAAAATCAACTCAAGGGCTCCACATATCATTTCATATGTTTTTAAAATGTGCTAGATAGCCAGCATATAAAAGCTAATGGCAAAAGTATTGAAAAAAAAAAGCAAAATTCTCTTTCAGAGGTGCAGCACTTGTAAAGAATACAATTCAAATTGTTTTCTAGTGAAGAAAAGTCGAAAAGCCTTATTTATACTACATGCATGCATTTTTTTTACACATTGCTTTTAAACAAATACTTCAATATGTTTTTTGTAAATTACTATTTGAAAGGCAAGTTCTAAAATACAAAAGGCAAGATCTGTAATACTTTAAACACATGAGCATATACTTTATTCAAAGTAACACACTTCTGTTTCCCTTATGTTTTACGAAGATAATTTTATGGTATTTTATGCTTTTGGATGTTGTTTTATAACAATCATTGTATCAGTTGTGTTCCTTAGGATAAAATCCAAAGCATCAGGCTAGTGAAAGTTTTAGTCATGTTACTCAACTCCATTGTAAATAATTTTAAGGGGAAGTGGAAGTATGTTGATCATAAAACTGAGATTGTAGAGGTCTTTGATGGTCCTCTCCCAGAATGAATTTCATTCAGAAATTCTATTTAGCTCTTGAATAGGGTTACAGAGCTCACAGTTATCTGCTCTGTGGAGAGACAGCCATGAGAGCCTCAGGGTCTGGGGTGTCAGCATGCCCTCACTCTGAGGAAGGGCAGGTGCAGCAAGAAGACTGCATACAGTAGCCTTTGCCAAGGCTGGAATTCCTGGGCTGGTCAGCCTGAGGGGTGGAGGTGTGTGGAAACTGGGATGACTGGAGAAGCCCAAAGTGATCAGTAAATTCCTGGGTATGTCCAAGAGGTTTAGAAGGCTTGGCAGCCCCCAGAGACTTTTCCAAAGAGCTCATCCCCAGGCAGGTGGTGCCTGACTGGTCTTGCTCTTTCTTCCCAGATGCAGGGCCTGGTTGAACTTCATCCTCCCTTAGTACCCTTCCCCAAGCTTTCCTGGGACCTTCCAGGTGGCAACTCTGCCCAGGACCATGTTTGCTGCCTTTTGGAGGAGAAGTGCAGTATGACCACTGATTACAGTAGAGCTGAATTTGTATAAATATGATTGTGAATTAAATTTATTCCAGTTGCATCCATTTTTTATTTTCACAAGCTGTTACTTGAAATACATTTTTGTGTTTTGTCATAGCCATTGTGAAAGAAGTTTGGGATTTTTTTTGTGTGGTGATTTGATGTTATTTTGGAGAAAGGGAGCACAGTTACCTAAGTGACAGCAGTGAGAAACTGGCTGTTGATGCCTAGCTAGTACAGGCTGTTACTGCTGTAGGGAACAGTTCTCATGGGCAATATGCCAGTAGGTGGAAAAAGAATAGCTGTCCTTCAGCATGGGCAGGCTAGAGTGCTATGCGAATATTACTTGGATGTTCAGTGGTATTTGATATGCATCTCTTGGGGTGAATGTTTTTAAGATGAAGTAAACAAGAAAAGGTCTGCTGGACTTCAGCCTTAGTGGTATATTAACAGGAAATACTAATGAGCCTTGCAATTCTGTTTTCAATGTAATGTTTGCTTTTTCTAACAGATACTATCCTACCTACCTCTGCCCATAGGATGCTGTAGTCTTTGCAATGATAACAATAACATTATATTATGAGAAATATATCTGTGGATCTGACATATATTATAGAACTATTTTTATTGATAATGTTAGTATTCAAAATCCTCATGTGGGTCAATCATTAAAGCTCATTTAAAAACCATCAGAGTGCTGCTTATAGCTAAAATACAGTGCAAGGAATTTAAATCTTAATTATGTGCACAGAGATATATGAAATAGAATTTGTAGTCACAATGCATTTCTTGATCGTGAATCCATAATATATTATTGTTTCTTCAGGGATTTGAAGAGATGCCATTAATGTAAAAGGTGAAAGTGTTCATTAAATCAGTGGTGCAGCACTAGGCTCTTAATTTGATAAAATGAGCTTAGAACTGGGTAACTGCTGAACTTTTGGCTTTTTTAAACACTCTGCTGCTTGTGGTGGTGATATTTTGATAGTGAGTTCAGTATTTTGACAAAGTGCAAAACTTGATCCTTTAGGGCATATTCCTTGCTTTGAGTGCTTTATGAAAGTGATAAATAGTATTCCATAATTAATCCATAGCTAAAGTGTAGATTTTACCGTAGTTGATGGTTAAGATTTTTTTGAGTCTTCTCAGTGTTCAAAGTTAGATATTAAAAAGGCAGTTACTAAAGTTTGATAATATTCCTACTGCTTTACAATATATGACCGGATTTCTAAAATTACTGGTTTAATTCCATCTGTTCACTATAGTTCGTATATATGAGCCATACACTTTTTGACATTGTTCTAATTTAGGTTTAGCTGAAATTTTTAACAACCCTTTTAGGAGGTGGAAGAGTGCATTTAAATAATATGAAGCAGTGTGCAAGTTTGTTTCGCCTGGTTGGTTTGTTTTAAATCCTGAATAATTTGAAATATTTAGTTGTCGTTTTTCAAGACATACAAAACACATGCAGTTGAAAATTTTTATTTCAGTGTTATTTGAAGTATTTATTTGAAAGACCTCAAAGCCTACCAAAGTTCTTAATTTTGGTTGAGCAAGGGACTTCAGCTGTATAAATGGTATTGTATAAAATGAAAAAAAAAAAAGTCCCTCCCTGTGCTACACTGATCTGTGCATATTCTTCCCATTGCTCTGCACTGAAACACTACTAAAGTTTGCGTATGTGGAAGGTTATTTATATCTGTATGCATACTGGTATAGGATTCTTACTATACGCATGGAAAATGAAAGCATCAGCATGGAGACCAGGAGTTTAAGTTCTGCTTGTATCATTGATCCCACTGATATTAAACACTGGCTTGCTAGCTAGCAGAGTTAAGTGCATGGGTTCAGAGCTTTGGAGAGGATCTTCAAGAACAAATTGGCCTGGTCTTTGTACCTGGATTCATGCAGTGTGCACTCCAACGTATCAGTGGGGTGCTGCATTTGAATCCACATATAAAATGGGGCACTGGGATCCCACCCAATGCACTCTGTGTTGGCTGCCAGGTTCTCCAGGGGCTGCTATCTCCGGGCACTTGCCTCTGTGACCTCAGGTCAGAAGGTGGTGCAGACCTGCCTGCTGGTTAACAGCAACGTGGTGGAGCCTTGGGCTGTAGCACATAAGAACAAAATTAACTGTGGCCATTGTAGTCCAACTGTTAATGTAGAAGCACCTGATAAGATGAACTGCGACTGCTTCTCTGGTGCTGATGACACACTGTAAAGTAAGTAAACAGAAAACTGATTTCTTTGGCTGTGAGGTTTAGAAACCTCCGGTGCTCTTGACGTACTCTTTGTGTCAGGTTATTTTCTAATAAAGCAAAACAGCTAATGTGAGGTTAGACCTTTGGTGCTCTCAATGCACCCTTCATGTTGGGTTATCTTAAATTATTAAAGCAGCTAATAGTTGCTAAAAGGCTGCTTATTACAAAGCACATAATTCTTAAAAGCAAATTCACAGTCATCAAAGTCTATGCTAAGTTTTGTCACACTAGAGTCCTAAATAGAAGTTGCTCCTGTCAGGGTCCTGGGAAGCTGATGTTGCTGTGGCAGTTCCTATCTTCTCGGGTGATGAAGATGCTAGCAAGCAAAGCAATAGCAAAATAGAAAGCAATGGCATAAAGCAATGGCATAAAGCAATGGCATAAAAGCACTGACTTTTCCCAATATATAATCTTATATAAGATTTTTCTAACAAGCTAACATGTAAACTCAGACTACTACCTGTTAACCTATTAAAATTCTAATTTCTTAACACAATAAAATATCTATAAACTATGCATACGATCTATCTTGTTCTATCTGAAAAATATAAACAATATTCTCATTGAAGTTCTATTTTCTCTAAGCACTGTCTTAAACTAAGCTTCTGAAGCCTGCACTGAAAACATTAGTAACTTTTTCAACCTTCAATAGAACTTCTTCTTCTACTCTGGTATTTAAACCTTTTATTTACTAAAAGCACTACAGCACACACTAAAACTTATAGTAATTTCACGACTATAAGGCTCACCGGATTATAAGGCACACTTCCAGGTGTCGGCAAATTTCCGAACTTTTGCCCATATATAAGGCGGACTGGACTATAAGGCACACTTTTTTTTTGCAGCGAGGATCTGCCGCTGGCTTCTCCCACGCGGTTGCTGGCCACGGCCCGTCCTCCACCCAGCTGCCGTGGCACTGCGGCCCTGTGGCTCTGCCTGCACCCGGCAGCCGTGGCACCATGTCCCTGCCTGCACCTGACAACCACAGCCCTATGGCCCCACCTCCACCCGGCAGCTGCAGCCCTGTGGCCCCACCTCCACCCGGCTGCCGTGGCACTGCGGCCCCGCAGCTCCGCCTGCACCTGCCGGCCATGGCCCTGCCGGCTCTCCCCGTGGCTAGCGGCTCACACTTCTGGGTTGGCAAATTTCTGAACTTTGTCCATATATAAGGCATACTGGATTATAAGGCGCACTTCTGGGTTTCCATCAAAGTTTCAGTCGAAAGATTGCGCCTTATAGTAGTGAAATTACTGTACTTACTGACTTATACTAAAACTCAATTTTATGCCTCTACCTTATGTGTAAATAATATATTTCAATCCATCCAAAAACTTTAATTTAATCCCTGCACTCTAATTTCTCTCTATAAAATTCAAAAAAAGACCTAGGTCACTAACCCCAACATTCGGTCTCAAATATTTTAATGCCATGCTTTATCATGGCTCTTTTCTAACTCATAATAACTACTTTAGTTTATTTACCTAGATTTGTAGGAATGCTAGGAGGACTAGGCTATATGAAAAAAATCTATTTACTCTGACCCAGGGAATACTTTTCTCTGTGTGGTTTGGGGAGTTATTTTAACAGAGATGAGTTGGAATTGAAATACTTACTAAAGAAAGGCAGATAACCTAAACCTCTAATTACCTGGAAAACTTCAGGCTGAACATTCAGCACTGTAATTACCTCAAAATTACTAGCTGAGTCTGGACAAAATATTTTTCTTTGACATTTTGCTTTATGCCTCTAGCTCGAAAGAGGAATTAAACCTGCAAATGCTGAAGGTGCTGTCAAAACAAGAGAACTGGAGAAAGAAACAAACTGCTTTTTAATTTCTGTAGATTTCTCAAACTTTTTCAACTCATCTTCATTAAAGTAACTGCAAGATGCTGTATCATTTACTACTGTTCTTACTTAAGTTTCAATGTACTGAGCAAGGAGGTGAAGTCAACAGATGAAACCAAACATAAATAAAAAGACCAGAATCTGGGAGCAGATAGCACCAAAGCACAAACATGCTGGGAAGTATTTCAGCCTCTGTTCTAGTCTCAGGGAGAGTTTGGAATAGAGAGCCTTGCAATTGGCTGAGGATCCTAAAGAGACTTTGGAGACGCAACTGTGATGTGTGTCTATTTTCCATTCATCTCTAGACACAAACATAAGAGGTCATTGGTAGCATAGTCACGGACTATTGGACAATGCCTAGGAAGTATGAACCAAAAAAAAATAGTAAGATAGTGACCCTAAGCAAGTTGTAAATGTAAACTAGCCCTGTACCAGGCAACAGTTGATGGTTGACTGTGAATGGAGCCATCAGTGGCTTGAGTGTTTTCTTGTCAACTGAATTTGAGAGGATTCAGATATTTCTTCTAATTTTGATTTATAATGGGCACTAGTGGACTCCCAACAGCTCTTCAGATGTAATTGATGAACTTGAGTGTGTGCTCAGACAACATGAGAGGGTTTTCAAAGTGAGAACATGCACTTATTGACAAGTGTAGAACACTTTTCTCTGTGAGACTGGTCTGCATGGCATCTAGGAAGAGCACAGAAGAAAAGAGCTGTGAATCTGGTTTCCCTGAGGGCACACCAATCATCTGACCTTAAAACTTGTTCACCATTAGAGAAATCAGTATAATGATGGTGTTGCTTGCAGAGATCTTGCATAAATCTTTCCATAAACTTTCTAAGTAAAAAAAAACTGTAGTACGGTCTTTTTTCAAAGCTAAAAGGGTAGCGCCTGAATGTGATTTTGTGTTTCTACTCTATGATTCTATATAGCTGAGGATAAAGATAAAAACAATGCAGGATTTTATGGAGTATAACTTATCTAATGGGATTTAATGTCTTGAGTCCAATGTATTGTTCTTCTGATGTTACCTTTTAGAGTTTTAGAAAATACCTGTGGAATCCCATCAGACTTCTCTCAGTGCTGCTCCATCAATTTCCATTCATATATTTTAGGCTGTCAGTTGTTCCTGAAGGATCTGTGCTTGAGAGGTGTGGTTCATAGTGAACCCTCCTCTGCTTACAGGTGATTTTAGATGGACAACTGAATGCTCTGGTTAAAATGCAGGAAATAGAAACTCTTTCTGCAGCATAATGCTTAGCAGCTAATGCTTTGTGGCACTACTCTAGGTTTTTTGGAGGCTTGAATAACACTAAATTAGCAAGTGAGGAAAAGGGACATAAATGCTAGTTTTGATGGGTTTATAGTAATTTTACTGTTTCTTAAAACCGTTTAGTACAAATGATACTGTGATGAAATGTCAGTAGTGTCAGTGAGTTGAACAGAAATGCAATCTGTCTGCTGCCTTTGTAAATAACATTTTATTTCAGTCATGGGGCCAAGATTTGAACTGAACAAAGTGAGCATTTTTTATCAATCATTTTAGAAGGCATAGAAAAGGCAGAGTATAAAATCGTCAAGGACTGTTGTGTGTGTGGCAGCCTAAAGAAATCTGCAGGATGATGTAACATTGTCAGGACTTCCCAGGTAGTTTTTTAGTTTGTTTTTTCATTAATGTCTGCAACAAAAGCAGATGACTCTTTATTGGAAAAAAAAAAATCTTTGTGTTGCTTGCTTTAACTGTTATGTAGTCCCTAAGAAAACCCAGAAGTGTGAAGGATGTTCATTCTTCCTGAACTTCCTGAAGTATTCAAGAGAAATGAGTAGGTTATGACTTTCAAGCTTGAGCAGCCTTTGTCTGAGAGATTCAGCTATAGTATTTTCTGGCCAAGAAGGGTAGAACATATACAATCCAAAGTCTAAATAAAAAATTAAATCAGAATTTCTGCTTGAGTGAGTAAGTCCTCTGAGTTGTTCTAGGAAAGAGAAATTATGCTTTTGAAAAATACGATTTAAACATACCTTGCATCTTTCATTAGAGGGAAGACTAGGAAAGACTTGTATCATAAATCAGTTGATTCAAGTAATGAAGAGTGGAAATTCTGCTTCCTAAATTCTTATTCTACTTAAGTTTACGAACATATTGAAACATGAAGTAATTGCAGCCTTCAAAACTATTCTGTTACTTATAAATGCTTACAAACAATTTTGATAAAGGTCCTTTTCCCATGAGTTGCCTGTGTCACTTCAAAAGATAACTTTAAGGGGAGATTTGTAGGTGATAGCTTCCATGATTTTAACAGTGTTTTAGGGTTGTTTTCATTCTAGAGTGCTGACAGCTTTTCAAAATTTTAACAAATCCTGTAGGTAGGAAATATGTACATGTTGGAATTGGATAGATTAATTTAAGGGAAAATTTAGTAACTGCTTGGGGTTTCTTACTTTAAAAAAAATGTTGCAATTATTGAACTAATTTTTTTTTAATTAGTAGGAACTCTCTCACTAGAAATGCAAAATTTTAAAGATGGTATTTAAGATTTTTTATATTTCTTCTAAAAATTGTAAGTAGTATGAAAAAGTTTTCTAAAGTTAAAATAATCTTGCTTGCAGAAAACATTAATAGTGTTTTCAAAGTGTTTGAAAAATACTTGTTACCAAAAGATTTAGAAAAATTTAGTTTAGAGGTTTGAGTAAAAAAAGTCATGAAGGAAGAACATAATTTTGAAGTGGAAGAATCCTTGTCATTGTGGGTGAAACTCGGATTTGCTAGACCTGACATCCTGTCTTGAGCATGCTGGGCACTGTTGGACGATTTCAGTAATTTATCAAATGTACACGTTAGTATATGAGTATCTGAATGGATATTGTGTGTAAATTCTATAGGGACACGTATGAGATACTACTTTGAGAAAAGAACATTTGTTATCTTTATAAACACTTACAGTAATTTCACGACTATAAGGCGCACCCTTTTGACTAAAACTTTCCCCCAAACCTGGAAGTGCGCCTTATAGTCAGGTGCGCCTAATCTGACGGTCAAAGTTCAGAAAATTTGCCTACCCGGAAGTGAGAGCTGTGAGACTCGGGGGAGCCGGCAGGGCCATGGCTGCCAGGTGGAGGTGGGGCGTAGCCCCGACAGGCATGTTCCAATCCCGAGGAGTGGGGGAGGAGTCCTGGCAGGCATGTCCGAATCCCGTGGAGGGGGAGGGTGGAGCCCCAGCAGGCATGTCCCAGCCCTGTGGAGGGGGGGAGGAGTCCCAGCAGGCTTGCCCCGGCCCCGTGGAGCTCCGCCCTACCTCCACAGGGCTAGGGCATGCCTGCTGCCACTCTGCCGCCTCCATGGGGCCGGGGCAAGCCTGCTGGGACTCTTCCCCCCCTCCCCGGGGCTGGAACATGCCTGCCGGGGGTCCGCCCTGCCTCCCTGGGGCTGGAACATGCCTGCCAGGACTCCTCCCTGCCTCCATGGGGCCGGGGCAAGCCGGCCGGGACTCTTCCCCCCACCGCCGGGGTCGGGGCATGCCTGCCAGGGCTCCTTCCGGCCCCATGGAGGCAGGGAGGAGCCCTGGCAGGCTTGCTCCGGCCTCGTGGAGGGGACACAGAGGGGCGACAGGCACAGCCCCCCCCGGAGAGGCGGCACGGAGCAGCAGCGGGCACGCCCCGGCCCCACTGGCTACAGGCGGGCCTGGGGACCCGCGGTGCCCCTCCTGCCAGGTACAGGCGGGCCCAAGGGCCAATGGCTGCCGGGTACAGGCAGGTCCAGGGGCCCGCGGCACCGCACCTCCTGGTTCCAGGCGGGCCCGGGGCCCACGGCCACTGGGAGGAGGCAGGCCCGGGGACTCGCGGCGCCACCCCTGTCGGGTCCTGGCGGGCCCGGGGGCCAATGGCTGCCGGGTGGGGGAGGGGCCTCGGCCAGCAACCTTGCGGGAGGAGCTGGGGGCAGATCCTCGCTGCAAAAAAAAGTGCGCCCTATAGACGGGTGCGCCTTATCTGATCTACAATGTTGCAAGTTTTGCTGACTCCTGGGGGGTGCGCCTTATAGTCAGGTGCGCCTTATGGTCATGAAATTACTGTATTTGTTTTTTTTTCTCAGATGCAGTTGTAAATAATGTTATTCTCTTCTCTGCATAAACCAGATGTAAAATGCAAACTTCCAGTTTAATGTAATGGATTCAATTACATGTTTTAGTCTTCCTGATATGTACCACTAGAATGCTTTAAAGAACATGCAAAGTTCTTTAATTTAGGATGATCTTACTTATCTAGCACATGGTAAATGTTAGCTCTAGGATGCAAGCTCAGATTTCAAAAATATTAAAAAAAGTTATTGAAAGGAGATTGTCTCTTTCTGTAAAGAAAATCATAACTTTCCTTTAACTTATGAACATGATTTTAAAGCTCAGTGACAGAAAGAAACATATTCAAAGTGAAATATCACATTGTGGTTTCATCTCACCCTTTGAAAACAGTGGTAGGAAGAAATAACCATAACTTCATTGTCAGACAATGACAACTACTTTTTAACCTGTTGAATTTTTTGCATGTGAGATTAGTTTTCTACTGGAAGGTTTCACATTCTCTTATTTGGTGTAAATCTTCCAGCTTATATTTTCAAACAAGTTCTCTCATCAAATTTAGTTTTTGAGGAAGCTCAAATACAACACATCTCCTTTCCTTATGCTACTTCTTGCTTCATTAAGGGACGGGAAAAAAAAAAAAGAAAGAAAAACAAGAAAATAAGATATTGAGGAGATATGTCTTCAAGCTCCTTTTTCCATTGGATAGGAAAGTAAAACCCAGAGATTCAGCTATGCTGATACTTTGCCTCTGACAAAGGCCAATATCATATGCAAAGCCAAAGCAGCATCTGATTTTTCCTGCTTTATTCTCCCCTGCTTGCAATGTAATCAAAAGATGGAAACATCATATCCAGCTACAGCTGTTATTTATTACTGTGCTTTCAACTGAGCAAAGGGCAATTGCCTATAACAACAGAAGATTCTCACAAAACTGGTTTTCCCACTCTGATCTCCTCTTGCTTATGTGCCATGGCAAAATAAGTTGAGCTTTCTTTCTACAGTTTCCATTTTTACCAGTCTGCTGATCCACACTCTTTGTACCAAATGAACTGCTGATCATCTCCTTTGCTATTCTTTGCCTTGCCATCTTTCAGGTAACTGCTACCCAATCCAAAAATGTCCCTGGATTAAACATCTTGTATGAACTGCTGGATACAACCAACAAGAGTCCATGCTGTTCTTTGTGCTCTTGTCTTCCAGGGAATAAATTTACAGGGCAGACAGGATTGTCTCTTTATCCGCAACTCCTGCCCTCCTCATATAACACAATACAATACCTTGTTAAATAAATGACACAATGGGTCTCAGGGATTCTATTCCCAGCATTTTAGACTGGGCACTAGTCACTGGAGAAGCAATGAAGTAGGCATTGTGTATTCTCATAGACTCATAGAATGGCACAGGTTTTAAGGGACCTTAAAGGTCATCTAGTTCACACTCCCCTGGCATGGACAGGGGCACATTTCACTAGACCAGAGCTCCATCCAACTTGGTCTTCAACACTTCAGGGATTGGACGTGTGCTCTGGACAACCTGTTCCATTGCCTCACCATCCTCACAGTAAAGAATTTCTTCCTAATACCTAATCTAAACCTGCCCTCTTTAAGTTTGAAGCCATCCCCCCTTGTCCTATTACTGTATGTCCTTGTGAAAAGTTCCTCTCCAGCCTTCGTGTAGGTGCCCTTTAGGTACTGAATGGCTGCAGTTAGTTCACCATGAACCCTTCTATTCTCCAGGCTGAACAATCGCAGTTCTCTCAGCCTTTTCTCAATGGGAAGGTGCTGTATCTCTCTAATCAACTTAACGGCCTCCTCTGGACTCACTACAGCAGGTTGGTGTTCTTCCTGTGCTGGGGAGCCCAGAATTGGCTGCAGCATTCCAGGTGGAGTCACATGAGAGCAGCATAGAGGGGCTTCCATCTAGCTAAAGCAAAGGATGGGCACTGCCATTAGTATAATCACCTCAGTTTGGGGCGGGGAAGCTTGTTTTTCTTGTTTCTACTTGGCTTTTCTCTTTGATCAGCTTTGACACTAAAATCAATAGTGTGAGCATCTGTTCAGAAAAGTGGCCTCGAGGCTTTGTGCTTTACTGGATTAGTCTTTCTGCTCTTCTGTGTTTGGCATGTGCATAGATGATGTTTGGTTCAGTTAAGTTTCTTTAGGAAGAGGTGTGTGTTTCCATCAGATCCTTGGTGACTGGGCAGACATTTTTATTCCTCTCCTTCCCACCTTAAAGTTATGTGCAAGCACATCTAAACTTCAGCTAGTATTTATCAATTTGTAAAGAGGCTATTACAATGGAAATAACTCTAGCAAGAGGAGGGAAAGGCACTTGGGATAATAATGGCTTCCAGTGTTGCCTGTGTTTTAAAAAGCAGCTAATGAGAAGCTAAAGAACAAACTGTGGTAAGATATCAAAAAAAACCCCACCAAGTAAAGCTGATAATGAATAACCTGATAAGTAAATTATGGAAAGAAAAAAAATGTGTGGAAATGAAACAGGACAATTGGTCATTTTTTGATGTAAAAGATACTGACATAGCAGACCTTTGAACATTTATCTTCCTTCTAAGGGTGTGTGCAGTATGAGTAACTGAGTTACTTCCCATCTAATATGATAAGATTGAAATACTGGAAAAAAATAGAAAGGAAATTATAGACAATATATAGAAAATTACCTTTATCAAAGGATTTTTTTTTTCTTTGCGTGAGGTGCAGCTCCTTACCAGTAAAGAAATAGGAGCTAATAGTAACTAAGTGTGGAAAAGATTTTGGTGAGTTTTGGAGCTGACTTTTCTTGTCTCATATGTTAAGGAACCTATGTATACTTCCTTTCTTATTATATCAAAGATCACACAGGTTGGAGATCATTCTCTAGATATGGGAAGATAAACTCTCAAATCTAGGCTCCATTCAGCTGCTATGAAAAGCAACTTCCAAAAGGTTTCCAAAATAAAAATTTAAAAAATTGATTGATTTTTAATTTTTTAACAGGGTTGTTTTATTTTTGTATTGAATTAATGCCTTAAATGGTTTCATTTGCAATCCTGTAATCCTGGATTACATGGAAGTAGACCACCGTAATAATTATATGTTTAGATATACTTTTTTTCCCTTCTGGTTTGAGAAACTATTATTGGTGTGACTTGCCAGAAGAAGCCTAAAGCAGGAAAAATATTTGACAGTCATGGTTATTTGTATGAACACAGCACTGATGGGCAACAGTATGAGTGAACTGTTTAACATTATTTTCTTTTTGTTCCCATAATTTCCCTGTATTTGATCAAATGCTGTTGGTTCAGGTAATGATTTAACATAAAAAGGTTGGAAGCCCTTGATGTTTATTTATTTCATAAAAATAGAGCTTGTTTCTAGTCTGCCTTCCTCCACAACTGGCATTTTATCACCTGTGCAAATTACATGGTATAAAAGTTGAAAAATACTGTGAAAGAAGACTGTGGTAGATGCCTGGACCTTTACAGGCAACACTTCTGGGAGAAGTGGGATATACGGTCCTTGGGCAGGGTATTATGGTATAGTTGCCTTCTGACTGGTTGGTTTTAATTGACTGGGTTATCTGAACACTTTCTGGTTGCTAAATCCACATTTTACAGTCTTCTTATTAGCATTGCCCATCTGTTTTACCTTTGACAAATGGAGAAGTAGGAAGAAATTCACCCCAGGGAAGAGAAGATACTGGTGGAGAGGAAGGGCATCCATTTTCAAGGTGTCTGAGACATATCTTCTCACCACCAAAAGTCTCTTCTTGTTTTTGTGTGACTCCTAATGTTGGAATGGACAAGAAGAGAATGGAACACAATTGGAAATTTGGGGCTTATATGGAGGAGAAGCAAACTGAGACTTTTGTAGGTAGCTTTTTCAGTAGACTAGGTAAAACATAAGGATTGCACTAAAAAAAGCAATCAGTGAGAAGCGTGTGGTTAGCATAGGCAATATAAAAAGATCTGAAAAGAAATTTGTAGATAGATCAGACTGGAATTTTTAAAGTGCACATAAAAGAATACTGGTATTCCAGTAGAAACTAAAATAATTGCCTCTGTATTTCATTTCTGTCATCCTTCAAAGCTGCAAAGTGGTAAGAAATTACAGTAATAATGTTCCCACTAAAGCTGAATGAAAGCTGACTCTGTTTCTAAGGAGAGATATCCACTACAGTAATATTGCTGTAAAGTAAGCAGTTGGAATTACATTTGTGGAATTTATAATCCAAATTCAAACAACCCAAGTCCTTTCAGTGTTCCATTTCTATGTTCATATTTTGTATCTATAATGCTGATATTATTTTTATTTTATGGGCTTAAGGGAATGCCTGCTCTAGTTGGAATGCTTTCAGGGAACGAAGTTTTATTTTTAGATCAAGTGAATCTGACCCAGATAAAATCTGGACTTTAACTTAGCAGTTACGTAGTTTCAAACCATGAATTGCACATCTGAGGAGAGAGATGAATTGAGTTTTTTATTTCACTAGTTATTGGATATGCAGGGGTGTGTCAGTATGCACAGTGTATCTTTCTTATATTGGCATATTAGTTTGTGGGAAATTACAATATATAGGAAGCATAAAAATAGCCAAGATATTAGTGTTTTGTGCTTAACAAGAGCATAATTACAGTGATTTCATATAAGATGCACCCTTTTTACTAAAATTTTGGTCCCAACCCGGAAGTGTGCCTTATACTCCAGAGCACCGTATATATATGGACAAAGTTCAGAAATTTGCCAACCCACAAGTGTGAGCCACGGGCCAAGCTGAGCTCGCGAATTGAGCATTTGCCAGTAAAACCTGCGATCGGGCGTTTGTTACAAATTGGTTATTCTGTTGTGTGGTGGGGGGAGTGGGCTCCTGCAGTCACCGCGGCAGAAAGCGGGGGCTCCCACCGTCACCGCAGGGGAAAGCGGGGGTTCTTGCTGGCACTGTGGTGGAAAGCAGGGTCTCCTGCCAGCACCGCGGAAAAGCGGGCTCCTGTGGGCTCCTGCGGGCACCGTGGGGGAAGCGGAGCTCGTGAATTGAGCACCTGCCAGTAAAATCCATGATCGTGTGATTGTTACAAATTGGTTACTTTGTTGTGCAAGCACCCTCGCTGAGAATGAAAGTGCGCTTTATACCCCAGAGCGCCTTATGTATAGACAAATTTCGGAAATTTGCCGATGCCCGGAAGTGCTCCTTATACCCCAGTGCACCTTATACTCATGAAATTACTGTAATTGCATGTTGGTTTAGGGAACTCAGCAAGACTTTATTAATGGAGGAAAAGGAGGTGAAGACTTGTGCCCTTTATGGGAAGGAGTGTGTAATTTTAGCCAATCTGGACAGCATTTAGTACTAACCCTCACTGTGCCTGGGAGGCACATCTGTTACATGGCTCTATCACACTTTTGCCAGTAATTCTGCTTTTCCACAAGCTATCTGAAAGTAGTAAGGTAATAAAAACAGTCTGTCTGTTTCTCAATGTTGTAGTTGAATTATTTTAAAACTTGGCTTATTGATGAAACTCTTGGGATGTGACAAGTGATGTTTACTGAGAGAAAGCAGTGACGTTCTCATCCACATAATTTGTTCGCTCATGTTTGACTGTCAGCGTAGGGGTGAGTGGTCATGAGTTACAATGAGCAAAGTGCACAAATGGTTCAGTGAAATGTTGCTAGATGATGTGTTCTACAGCCCTGAGGTCTTCTATCAGAGAAGACTCTAGACTTCGATATTACTGGATTATTTTAAATTTCTCTTTCTAAACTAAAGGGATATCAATAGAATTAATAATGTTTCTTCCTGCTGAAATATTATTTAGAAGAAACAGTGACTTGTTCCACTAACTTCCTTGGTTCAAAATTTGGGTTTTCAGGAATTAATGAACCATTTTTGTTCTTACAAGTGTATATTTTTTTTAAGGGTACAACATACGGTATCAATATTCCAATTTCTTAGTAGAGTAAGTAAGGAGGGCGTGACATATCGCTAATATCAATGCTGAGATATAATGCAAAGATGAGCTTTTTTTGTGAAGGAAAAAGTATTGTTATCAAGATTTACTCTTGTATATGTGTATGTACATGTGTATGTACATGTGTATGTACATGTGTATGTATATGTACATGTATATGAATATGTATATGTATATGTATATGTATATGTACATAATGTAAAGTCTCCCTGGCTATGAGGCCTTCTATGTGGTGAGATACATTTCTTTTAGCTAAATAATATGCTTGAAGTAATGCTTTATGCTGTCTACTTGTAGAAGAAATATATATTTTTTAATATTAAGAAATTGAGCAATAAAACTTTTTTTCTCATTTCTGTACAGAATCTGCTTAAACCTCACAAGACAGTAACATAACTGCATGCAATGTACCTGAATTTATTTTTTTAAAAAAAGAAAACCTGGGTAGAGTCTGTAAGACAGGAGATCATTATGTCATTTTGAAGAGGAGACATCTGAATTTAGAAATTAATCTAGCAAGGTTAAAAAAGCTTTCAGGAGACCTGATGAGGCTGGTCAGCACCTGTCTCAGTGTTAGCATTGTAATAGAGTGATAGGACATTGTCTTCTAGACAAGTTACATTCCTGGTGTAGTATCCTGCTATGCTGAAAAATCTGTATTATCTCCAATGCAGACACTCAGATTTAGAGCAGCATGAATACCTTTGTTTTAACCCCCCATAAATCAGAAGAAATTCTCCCAGATGTTGGAAAGGATCTTGAAGCAATTTTGTAGCTGCAGTCCAATCAGATAATGCTATTCTCTAAGGGGTACAATGAATACAGGGAAGAAAATATTAATATCACAGCTCACCCCTGAGGTGACTAAATTTCAATTTGATAAATGGTTTATTATCATCATCATCTTATCTGTCAAGCTTTGAGTGTATTTTGGAGACTTTGGGAAGAATAAATCTCTATAGACATTGCTCATTGCCATTTACAGCAGTATGCCAAATGGCATATGCTATATTAGATATAGCCATAAAAGAGTAATTATTGTATTTTGTTGTGGGGGGAAATAAAAAAAAAAATTCTTAATTATTTTGTCTTCTTGTAATGTGGTGATTCCTCAACAGCAATATGGTATTCCTGCAACAATGTCTCATCTTTTCCAGCCCAAGGTGCTTGTGTCAGCTTCCATTGTCATCAGAGCAGATTAGTGAACTTGCATCACCTTAAAATGATTGTAACAGCTCAATCAGCCTCAGAGTTTTGTTGTTGAGAAAATTTGATAAACGTTCAGATTGAAAATTAAATGGACTTACGCAATTTAGAGTTAAGTGCAGTTTTAATATGTAGAGTGCTTCGAATACAATCAGGGGTGTGCAAAATATTGAAGTCCTTAGAGATTATTAGAAAATTATTCCCAAGAAATCTTTATTCTTGAAAAGTGGTAAATTGACATTTGAATGTAGCATAATGCTTTCCTCTAAACTGATTTAGTGTTTTTGTTTTTTTTGTCTCCATGCATGCACACACACAAATATGTAAATCTAAACTTCAACTTCTTTTTTTTTTCTTTTTTTAAAAACTGTTTCTATGGTTTGACAGTTGTACTGACCAAAAAGGATTACTTTCAGGAGGTATAATGCTTAGCAATATACTTTCATCCTTCCAGTGAAGTATGCTGCATGAGTATCTATAAGAAAGAAGATGCTGTGGTACTTGCTCTACTGAAAATGTTGTTTAAACTAAGTTAATTTAAAAATGAGGCTTTAAACTATATAAGCAAAACATATTCAGCATTTCAAGGTCAGATGTCTTCCTCAGATTTTCCAAAATGGACATCCCCTAATAGAACTAATTTTGGAAATTCCGCCTAAGATTGAAGCAGAAGCTTGACCCTGTGCTATATAGCAGCCATTCATCAAGTTGTGTTTCATCAGTTTGTGATTCAGGTTTGAACTGTTCTAAAAGTTCTAATGTGCCATTATTGATACCTCTGAATTTGCTTTCGACAGTTTGAGGAAAATGACTGTGTCTACACTTAAGTATAGGTACAGTTGGCACAGTAATATCCAGTCCTCATTCCCTGGTTAACCTGGAAAGGGAGGGCTGAAATTTGCTGCTCTTTCACATGTCTGGATTTTCTGCTGTAGTAAACAAAAGTGCATATTCATCTCTTATCCTGCCATGCAGCTGGCCTGTGGTCAGGATATGTGCTCAAGCACTGGGGCTGAGATGTAGCTGGTAAAACTCCAGTGTCTAAGATAGTGATCTTGTACAAGAGTAGCCAAATTGCTTGACAAGACTTAAGAATAATACTTGAGGTTTATCTCTGAATATTTCTGTCACCCCAAAAAATTAAATGAAACCTTTGAATACCTATCAGATACTTTACAAAACACTAGAAAAGGTAATACTCTGTTTTATTTGAACATAAGACCACAATGCCTCACAAGGGACTCTGATATTAGCCATTTTCTTACATTTGCAGGTTAAATGAAAAAAAACTCCATATGCCATCTTCTTTCTCCTGAAACTACTTCTTCCACTGGTTGCTTTCCTGGTGCCCTTGTCTAAGCTGTTAAATTTTTGTTTTAATGAATTGACTCCAGCTAATTTAATATAAAAGTTCATATAAGAAGTTGGCAAATATGGCGGGAACTTCCATACATCTCTTCCTCTTATTTCTCAGGAATTCTAGTCAGTTTTCCTTGTCTTGAATAGGGTTGAAAATAAACTATTGAAAATTATGACAATTCATTTATCACAAACTTTTCCTATTTTTTTCTGAACTTTACAGGGGCTTTTGTTTGATATTTGTCAATGACACAATTTTGCCATGACATACTACCTCCTCTTAAAAAGTAACAAATAAGTTCCTTACTGTGCAGGATGGTAGTATTAGGACATAATGAAAAGGTGTCTGGTATTAAGGCCTTTCTCATATAGAGTAACAAACTACTTGGCAGGTAGAAGATCTGTTGTGAATAACACAGAGGTATAAAGCCTCTTTCTGGAAGAGTTATTTCAATTTTTTTAGAATCTGTCTGCCTATTGTATCACAGGCTGGTTAGGCTTTGCCTCTTTGGTCTGATGTAAGAGACAGGGAAATGCACACTCACTTGGAATATGTCTCATTCTGACTACATTGGACATCTTTTATATTTACATTTATRCATCTTTTAYTCTACATTATCAAAGCTGCTTGTTTGTGCAATTTCTTTTATGCCGGAACCTTGAGTTATGTACATCCTGGTAGCTTCTTCATAGTAGATCAGTTTTTGGCAGATAAATATTTGTCTGTCTTGGGAGAAAATTTTGAAAGTTTTTAGTCCCTGCTCTTTTCATTCTATTATGTTAATTTTTTTCAGAAATGTCTTTTCACTTCCTGATTATTTCTTGTCACAGAAGCCATAGCAAGAGATTTGCATGAAAATGGCAAAACAATCAAAGCTTCATTTCAATAACTTTTTGTAGTACTCTAAAAACTGGCCTGCCACCTCTTCCTAATTTGTAGTAAGATTGGTTCAGTACAACTGATTTGAAGAAATACAACTTCTGAAGTACAACTGTCTTGAACATCTCTGAATTTCAAATGTTTCTGTTGAACGTATACATGATGTGTTTCAAAGTGTAATCCAACTCCCATTGAAGTTTATGGCAATGCTGCCATCAATTCCTATGGTGCAGAAGTGTACTTATAATGAGCTATTTAATGTTTCACTTATCTAAATTGTCACAGCTTGAAAGCCATAGTAAAGGACTGGTGGAGTTGTGGAATGACTGGAGGGTCTGTAAATGTAATCAAAGAGACCAGATTGTGTGTGAGAAGCTGTTTCATCTCAATCTCTTTCATCTATGGAAACCTGATAGAATGTGTTTAGTACATTCTGGCATACAGAAATGCACAGTCAAGTGCAGTATTTAGAATGGCTCTTCAGAACAAAAGCAGACAGCTGAATCGTTTTACAGTTAAGCAGCTATAATTCAGCAGTTTTAAGTTCTTCACATTCTGTCACAAAACTCCTGATGAAAAAGACTTGTTTGTAAACCATATCTAAATGGTTTTCTTATCTTTACAATTATAGAAGCAAATATTTGTTTGTTAGAGAAGACTGAAAAGAAGTGCTCTAATATTTATGGAGTGTTACAAATGAATGAAGACTATATCTTATGATATCTGGTTAAATATAAAAATATCTAATCTTAATTTGTTGTTCAGAATTGCCAGTAGAACAACCAATCTCAAATGGTGGCTGTTGTGAAGTTTTTTGTTTTTCCTTTTCGTGTTTTTCCTAGAGTTTCTCTTAGCTTCTAAAATCCATTGTGGCTAAATGCGCTGAAAGGTACACTAATCCAAATGAACAAATAAATCAATATTCTTTAAAAAAAATGGACAAAATATGGAATACACTGTAGTAATGTTAGATATATTTGCTAGTTCAGTAAGTGAAGTATGAAAGAAGTGTGATTTCATCATCTCCTTTTGAAAGACTTTAATGATGGAAGAGCTAATATGTGTATTGTGCATGTTACCACAAGCTGTCAACAAGTCATCTGCAGCAAGGTGGGAAGAGTTGCAGTGTATGTAACATCGAACTGATCTTGTGATTGGCCAATGTTGTAATCAAAAAATAGCTTTGAGTTCACAGGTAACCTCATATAATATTTTCTTTGAATTTTGGCATTCTAAAAACCAGTTTGGAACCAGTGCAATAATCAAAGCTTGGCCAGATCACAGTATTTCTCATCAACCCCAGTGAACTGAATTGTGAAGAACTTTAAAGTTTGGTGCTGCTACAGAATTTTTTTAAAATAATTAACAATAAATGAGATGTCAATGAATAAATTATCCAGATTATTGTTCAGCATCTTCAGACGGAATATTTTCCTTTCTGTTACTGAGTCAAATGTATTGCGTGTGATTGTGGCAACTTGCAGCATTTGCTCTATGTTTGTAAAACAGTTTTGTAAAATGATTAATAAATTATCTCGCTTCTCCTTTTTCATTGGTTCTGAGATATCAGCCTAAATTTCCTTCATGCTTTGTGCCCTTCACTCAGGCAAGATTTTGCACAGATATTCTATCAGAAGTTGTCTTCTGAGATTACCTTTCCTCTTGCTATCCTGCCTACTGTTTATTTAAAATGTTGGCTGGCAAAAATAAGTTCTTAACTTATGATTGCCTTGTGTAGAAAATATTTCCTAGTAAAACTCTTCTATGGAAAAATTAAACTTCTAGGACTGCCTGTATTTCTTAGGGGAACTATATATTTTAGGCCTTTTGTTTGTTTTTTAGCATTGATGATTTGGTTGCTAAATGAAAGGAGTACATGGAATGATAATTTTTCAGTTGGGCCTTTTTTTGGTCTTTTTAGTTTGTTTAGAATGGAGTCATGCAGCAGTTGTAAGCATGATGGGTGACGTAGTCTGAATTTGGGTGACAGCAATGCTGTCATGGGAAAGAGCCCAGGCAGTAGAATTAACCTAAAGTTTTTGAGAAATTAGATGTACATGGTTACTTTATTTTTGGATAATGGCAAAGCAACAAACAACAAAGTGATTCTAGATAGCTTTTTCCTTTTTTATTTTTATTTTTTTTTTCCCAAAGATGTGTCCCTATTCTTAAAGTATTGTTTAACAGCATTGGAAACTTACTTGATATACGTAACTGTAAAATCCAGGAAAGCAAAATTCTATGGCAGAAGTAAAGAAGAAAATTAGTTATGGAACATAGGGACCAGCTCCTTCAGGATGATTTTACCATTAGTAATGTTGAACTGGGCAAATGCAACAATAAAATGTTAATGAGGTAATTTATATGTTGTTACAATGTTCATTCACACATGTGTATATAAAAATATGTGTAATTGTGGGTATATATATATATATATATATATATATATATATATACACACACACTTGCATATCTGTATATAATATATATCTTTTTAAGCTCTTTTTTGTATGATAATGTTACTCAAAATACCTTCTAATATATCTGCTAAGTTATGAATGCAGTCTATCAGTTACTCTCATGGGCAATTAAATCTGTTTTAACAGACCAAAATAATTTTAATGTTTGTCTGAGAGAAAAATGAAGTGTATCTTAAAAATTGCATTTCCAACTGCTAATCAAAACTGTAGTCTGTCTCAAAGGCTGTTGAAGTGAATATAAGGTTGGGTTTTTTTCTCCAAATTTGTTTCTTAATCTGACCTGCATGGACTGTACACTTTGGCATATCTATTTGTGCAAACAAGGAGAGGGAAGGTGAAAACAGCTTGCCTCTGAGTCATGTGATTTTGACTTTCAGAAGTAAACTTTAATGTTAATAATCTGGTGCAAGACAACAAGAGGTGAAAACTAAAAATTATTTATTACGTAGAATAAAAGTCAGTTCATAAGTTCAGAAGTAAGTTGTATTTTGTGCTGACACAGTTTTTAAAAAACCCAAGAAATGTATCATGTCTCCATGAGCAAGTCGATTCCTTACAGCAGTTTCCAATGAAATGTACACATTCCCTGGCTGAGGATTGCAGTTTTTGCAGATAGTCTGCCTCCAGGCACTCAACTGTTAAGAATGACATGACTTTTAAATTTTGTTTAATGGCTGATTCTTAAATTTACTGTATCCTTTCAATTTTAATGACACTATTACTTCTTTTTCAACTTAAAATAGTCATTTCAACACACCCAATTATATAAACAGCAGCAGAAAAGCTAGTCTTTCAAAATCTGTTCTGTGCGTCTACAAACATTTCTATGTTGTGTGTATATGTATGTTTGGTATATGATACATATACAGTAATTTCATGACTAAAATTTCCCCCTGAACCCAAAAGTGTGCCTTATAGTACTGTGCGCCTTATATAATGTAGAAAGTTGTGAAATTTGCCAACCCAGAAGTGTGAGCCGCAATGGAGGGGTGGGAGCGGGTGGCCGCAGCCAGCAGGAGCCGTGCAGAGAGGGAGGGAGCTGCTGCTGGCCCCGGCCCGGGTGCGGGGGGAAGAAGGAGCCGCAGACAGCTGCAGCCTGGGTGCGGGGGGAAGGAGCCGCAGGCAACCGCAGCCCGGGTGCAGGGGGATGGAGCAGCCAGTGGCCATGGCGGCCAAGCCACAAGCTGAGCTGCGCCAGCCAGTGCTGGGCAGGAGTGAGGCTGCTGGGCAGGAGAAACCGGGAACTGCAGCCGCGCAATGGTAGCCAGGAGCTGCGAGCTGCGCCAGCTGGTGCCGGGGGCAGGTGGGAGTGCTGGGGCCTGTGGCATGGGAAGGGCACCTGGGACTGCGTTTAAAGGCTATGCCTATCTGTGAAAAATGTTTGCAAACTGAGCACCTAGCAGTAATTCGTTACTTTGTTGCACGTGGTGCAGCTCCTTACTGCAAAAAAAAAAGTGCGACCCATGAGCCGAGCCGTGAGCCGAGCTGTGACGGGGGGCAGTGCCACGGGAGCGCCGAGCCATGCGGGCTGAGCAGGACCAGCCAGACCCCGGTCAGCAGCAGCCACACAGGTAGAGAGGGAGCTAGAAGCACAACGTTGCCCTGAGCCGCAGATGGTCCCCAGCCACGGGTGGCCCTGAACCAGCTGTGAGCCGTGGCCACCCTGAACCGCAGCAGCCGTGAGCCGCGGCTGCCCCGAGCCACACCTCCCCAGCCGGGGGAGGTGGGAGTTCTGGGCCCCACGCATGGGGAGGACGCTTGGGGCTGCTTTTAAAGGCTACACCAATCTGTGAAAAAAGTTTGCAAAATAAGCACCTGCCAGTAAACTCCACGATCGTGGGATTCCGTTACTAATTAGTTACTTTGTTGCCCGCGGCACGGATCTTTGGGAAAAAAAAAAAAAAAAGTGCACCTTATATTCCGGTGTGCCTTATATAATGTACAAAGTTGCGAAATTTGCTGGCTCCCAGAGGTGCACCTTATAGTCCGGTGTGCCTTATGGTTGTGAAATTACTGTGCATGTGTTCATGTGTGTTATATTTTAAATTAATGCAGTATTTTCATAGCATTTATTTTTGTATGCAGCAAAGTTTGTCCCTAGCGATCAGCTGCTACAGTAAAACTGGTTATCTAATTAAAGTGATCTCAAATTTGAAGTCAAATTTTCCTTGAGAATTTTATGAATACCTTGGTCTTAAATATAGAGAAATATTTTCCCCGTAGCAAGTGTTTCGCATTGGTAATCAGTATAGTGGAAAGAATAATACAGTTTTCTGGGGGTGTTTTGGTACCTTTGTGCTTGTTTTTTTTTTTTTTTGATATTTGTTTGCAGTCGCTGTTTTGGGTTTGGCCAACAACCAATCTCTGAGCAGCAGCTACTTTGGAAGAAAAGCACCCCATTTTTTACTGTTGAACAGGATGATATATGGTGTTAACTCTCTTTTGGCCCATTTGAGCCAGCTGTAACAGCTGTATTCCCTCCCAAATGCTTGCCCACCTCCAGCCTACTTGCTGGCAGGGACCGATGAAAGAACTGAGGAAGTTTTGAGTCATGCAAGACTGCTTCACAATAGCCAGAAATTAAGTTACCCACTCTGTTTTAGCCACAAATCCAAAACACTGTACCACCAGGCTTCCTATGAAGAAAATTATCTCCATCCCAGAGAGACCCAGTGCAGGCCTCTTCTGTTCTTGCGCACTATGGATATGCATAACGATCATTTCTTCTCAGCAGCATTTTCTTATTAATTATTTTCTCTCAAATATTTTTCATACCTAGAAATATACAGTAATTTCACAATTACAAGCCGCGCCTGATTATAAGCCGTACATCTGGGTGTTGGCAACTTTTCGTTCTTTGTTCACATATAAGCCGCACCAGATTATAAACTGCACTTCCATTTGCAGCGAGGATCTGTGTGCAACTTTCACATAGTTGCCAATTAGTAACAGAATCACAGGATCACGGGGTTTGCTGGCTCGGCTTGGGGCTGTGTGGGCTTGGCTCACTGCTGGTCCGCCGCAGCCGGGGCTGCTGCGGGCTCCGGCTCGGCTCGGGGCTGCTGCGGGCTCACACTTCCAGGTTGGCAAATTTCTAAACTTTCTGAACTATTGGCCGCACCTGATTATAAGCCGCACTTCCAGGTTCAGACCAAAATTTTAGTCAAAATGCTGCAGTTTATAATAATGAAATTATTGTATTTTAAATATTGTCTATCTGAATGGGTTTTTTGATTGTAAAATTAATTCTCAAATAGACTGACCAGAATAACGCTCCACCTGAAGGCATACAGAAAACATGTTCTTCTCCAAGCTGAATGGACCAAATGACCCCAGCTGCTCCTCATTCAGCTTCCTTTCAAGGCTCTTCATCATCTTCATTGCCCTCCTTTGGATACTCTCTAATAGCCTTATTTTCTTCTGTATTGTGGTGCCTAAAACTGCACACAGCTCTCAAGGCCATCCCAGTGCAAAGCAGAGCAGGAGAATCCTTTGCACAGCTAGAGCATCCCCTCAGGACATATGTGGCCCTCCTGGCTGCCAGAGTACCACGACTGATGTTCACTTTGCCATTTACCAGGAACTCCAGCTCCCTTTCCATAGCGCTGCTTTCCAGCACATTGTTTCCCAGTCTGTACATACATCCAGGGTTGACCAGTCCCAGGTGCAGAATCTGGCACTTTTCCCCTGTTAAATTTCATGTGATTAGTGATTGCCCAGCCCTTTAATTTATCAGCGTCTCTCTCTGCAGGGCTTCCCTGCCTTTGAGGAGTCAGCAGCTCCTCCCAATCTTGTATCATCTCCAAGCTTGCTTAGTGTCATCTCTTTAGCTTTGAGATCTCCTCCTTTTGAGGACCTTGCTTTTTGCTCTGAGGTGTGCTATGCATATGCAGTAGCTTAAAGTTTCTGCAAAAGGGTTTTCCCCTGTAATTCTTCACAGGGTAGATAAAAGTCCATAGATATTATAGTACAGGTGTAATACAGCTCTATTTATTTGAAAAACTGTACAACTGATTTTTCTGTAAGTTCTTAATTTCTGTGGGGGAAAATAAATCCACTTCAATTTTTTACCCCTAAGAGTTTTTTTTTTTCCTTTTTTTCACTTATATCTGCTTATTACTGATATATCATACCAACTCCTGATTGAGAAGAAAATCTGTATATATAAACTTTAGTTTAAGCATGTACAGTAATTTCACAACTACAAGGCACACCCTTTTGACTAAAATTTTGGCCCAAACCCAGAAGTGCGCCTTACAGTCCGGTGAGCCTTATATATGGACAAAGTTTGGAAATTTGCCAACCTGGAAGTGCGAGCTGCGAGCTGTGGGGAGAGCCAGCAGGGCCACGGCAACCGGGTGCAGGCAAGCCCGGGGGCCCATGGCTTCCGGGTGCAGGCAAGCCCAGGGGCCCATGGCACCGCTCCTGCCGAGTGCAGGGGGGACCGGTGGCCCATGGCTGTTGGGTTGAGGTGGGGCCTCGGTCAGCAACTGCGTGGGGGGGAGCTGGGGGCAGATCCTTGCTGCAAAACAATAGTGTGCCTTATAGTTTAGTGTGCCCTATATATCAGCAGAAGTTTGGAAATTTCCCAACACTCGGAAGTGCACCTTATAATCCAGTGTGCCTTATGGTTGTGAAGTTACTGTTCTTAAAGTCAAAAGATATCAAAGCATGTACTTAGAGCTAACTCTAAACTGAGTCAGATTTTAAATAGTAATATTCCCATGTTATTGGTCTGAGGTCACATCACTTCTATGTCCTTTGTAATTTTCATTTATGGGATTTGCTGATGCAAAAGGACTTAGTATTCATAAACTATATACTCTATATTACATGAACAACACTGGTACTTCTGATATTCTAGATTTTCTACCATAGTATATTTAGCACCTGGTTATAGCAGCGACTTCAAAGAAACAGCGCACATCTCAAATTACATTATTTTCTTTTCTCAGTTACTCATTGTTTCTTCGCCCCAAAATCTCACTCTGGCTTTGTTCAACTCTAGCTCTTTCTGTGGCATGCATCTGTCATCTGTAGCTCTTTCTATGGCTCGAAGACCTCTATTGTGGCATAAATTGCAACTTCTGGCGGAAAAAATTGTCACAAATTCACATGACACTTCTGAAGATCACAAACAGGAAGATAATTTCTAAAAAATTAAGAAGAGTTTGATGCAGAACAATATGAGGTCTTTTTCATATGGCCTATAAATCAAACTGGAATGTAAGCCTGTTTGACCGATGTGATAGAAGTCCTCTTTTGCCTTCAGTCACAGACAACAGACTGATAATGCGGTGTGTTCTGAACACATTTTTACACATGCATAGTATTGTTTCCTTCATATACCAAAAAATAGAACAGCAATTCTATTTTTTTGCAAATAAGTGTAGTGGGAAGATGAATAAAAACCAATTACTAGTATGCTGTTCCTAAGTTGGTTCTTGTTTGAAGGCTTTGCCAGCTCTGTAATTGCTCTCAGACTAATCAATTATACAAATTTTCTTTATACAAATTAGAAAAAACTGCTTATCCAGTTTCCTGATTATCATGCTTTTATGTTTTCTTAAAGCTTTTAGGTTAATTAATTCTTAGAGGAACATAATTTTACAAGTAATTTTTCAGTGAATGTTTTCTGGAAAGCAGTCATTAATCATTGCAATGTATGACCTCAGTCATACCTTGTCTCTTAACAATATGCTTTTCTATTAATCAGTAATTAACTTTGCCTTTTATTATGGCCTACATTTGAGATGCTATCTTTGTTCTTGCTCCTGTTGTTTGTAGAAGGTAACTTAGGAATTTCTCATGGTACCTTTCTCCAAAGCTGTCAAATGTCAGAAATAAATGAAAGAAACATAAAGATACCATCTCTGATTAATTAATTGTGTGGGAGATGGTGTTTTAGGCATAGTGTCCCTCCTGTGTCAGCATCAATACATGTGGAACATACTATGTACTGCACCAGACTGCAAATTTTGGTGTCATACTGCCTCTTTAGGGTGGTTTGTGAGCTTCTGCTGAGTCCTTAATGAGTTCAGCATTCAAACCCAGTTTGTTCATCAGCCTGAAAACTGGTAATTTTTCTTTAGCATTACAACTGAAAATATGGAATTGTTCTGGAATTAAAGGAAATGTAAGATATATTGAAAACATGCGCAGATATATGGATATATATGCAAGTTTGTGTATTGTCCATTCTTCTGCGCTGGGGGAATCTACTGGCAGGCTCTTTCTGACTTGGTGTGACCTTGAGAAGTCTCTTAAGATCTCCTCTCAGCTTCCTTAATTTTTAACTGAGAGACAGATACACCCTTGCCTTACATTATGTATAAGTTGCGTCTTCTTTTGCAATGTATTTTAAGACTTCTGGATTAATAGGTTTAATTGGACAGAAAAACCAACTAATATCGTGTTTTCCATTCTGACTGAAATCCTCTCAATGTCAGATAAAACCGAAACATAGTAGAACAATTCAGAAAAGAATTAGAAGAACAGACCATCTATTTAGTCTATGTTGCCAGATTTGTTTTAGGTTAAAAGTCGAATAAGAATCATGCGTGTTTGTAGCTGCAGAGTAATGGAGATTTTTTGGTAGTGCAGTTTATAACTTAAACCAAAATTATTAAAGAGTATAGTTTTTCAAAAACAGTTCATGAAAAAAATAAACCTGTATTTTAACAAATCTAATGCACCTGCAGAAAAATAATCTAAGAAATATCTCCTAGTGACATGCCTTTATTTTGATTCAAAATGAATGTGACCAATTTTGGTTACTCTCTTCTATGAAGGCTGAGCTAT
Organism: Turdus rufiventris; assembly: GCA_013186435.1. NCBI lineage: Eukaryota > Metazoa > Chordata > Aves > Passeriformes > Turdidae > Turdus > Turdus rufiventris. Next base: position 4,084,929 of record PYHW01009837.1, on the reverse strand, counting down.
TTAATCAGTTTAAATTTGAGTGAAAGTAGCTCATATTTCAGCTCTCCAGCTGTGATTGACATGTTAAGGTATTTCCTACAGCCAGATGTGCTTCTAGCTTAGGTTCAGTGGGAGTGGTTTGTTTCTGAAATATTTGAATAGTAAATAGTTGCAGTCTGTAGAAATACTTTTAGAGTTTGTATTGCAAGTGTTGTTCATTCATAGGTTCTGAGATAAACAAAATCTTGTTGGAAGAAATATATTTCATTCTGGTGTAACATCCAGGTGTCTCATAAAAATGGTATTAGTTATGAATATTGTTATCCCCTTAGTGGATTTCATCTTGTATGAAACTCAGCAACCGTGACCTCACGTGCATATCATTGCATGACCTTTCAAGAAGATATTATGATGTTGGACACAGGGTGTTTAATGAAAGTGATGTCAGCAAATATGAAATATTACTACCACTATAACAAACCAATAGGGTGTCATTTGTGGAACTGGAATTTTAGGTTTTGAATGAGCTGTTTCAGGAACAAGATGAAATTCTTTAACCTACTAAATAAAAGTAAACTGTATACTATGGGTATGAACCAAGCTCTTCTGGCATCTTTATTTTAGTACACTTTTATGAATATGTAATTAAATTGAGAAGACCAGTTCAGGAGCTTAAAATAACAAAACCAGCTACCATGAATTTTTGGTCAAGTGACAAGCATAGATATCTTAGGCTAGGGATCAGACTTGTTCCCTAAAAGCTGAAAACATTTTCCATGATTGTTCTTCTGAGCTGGGATATAAAATGGTATCTTGAAAGCTCATAATTTTAGGATAGAAATAAGCTTACAGTACTGTTGGATGGAGGGTGGTGTGAGACACAAAACAATCTTCACTTGTTTGAACTTCCTCTGCTCTCATGATAAGATCGCATCATATTGCACCTCTGAAACCAGACTTATTTTTCAGTGGCTGAAACATCTTCTGTGGTATTCATTTAGGTATGTTCTTCTAGAAAACAAATTTGTTAGCACAGAAAACAGCTTACTGAAATGAATCCAGAGGGCTTTTCCTGAACTAGGTGTTACACATGTGCCACAGTGGTACATCTTAAGAACCCCATCCTTATGTTCAGTAATACATATTCAGTACTCATCAATTATAATTTTAAACTTTATAGCATTGTAAAAATACCCATGAGATTCATGAATGTGTTTCAAGCCACTGTGAATCTGAATATTAAAGTGGAACTACAGAGATGTGTTGTTTCTGGATGCACATTATTGTTCATAATAAATTAATTCCTGTTGTATTACACAGTTTATATTTTTGTTACAGTAAACCAAAGTGACCATAGTCACGGAATAGCTCCACAAAGCTGCAAGTATTTTTAGTTTTAGCATTTTATATCCTCTTTTTCATTGAAGATACCAGATCATTCTGGAGGAGGGAGTGAAGAGGTGTGAAAGATAACTAATTTAGTAATGAAACTATAGACTGAAAAATGACCTACTGCTTCCCTCTTTTATTACATTTTTTTTCTGCAATACATACTGTTTCTGAAGTTATGTGAGTGGAAACATGAAGTATGAATCTTCTCTCCTTGTCCATCAGTTTTGTCTCACAATTCTCTTGGCTTAGAGGATTCTTTCCTCTTATATAATTATATTTCTGTTGTCAAATAGCATGCAAAGCCATTTTATCTCAGGCATAGTTGTACTCCCTTGTTTTTATATTGTTCTGTTCATGCTTTTCTTTAAGATTTTTTTTTTAATTAGTTATTGTTCAGTTAGTTCCATTATTTTTGACAAAATATTTTGCAGTTAGATCACTGGACTCTGCATAATTGGTGTTATTTTATGTAATGTAACTTTCAGTGGCATAATTTGATGGGAATTTCATTGTTTATACTGTTTTGTAGTTTAGGCAGGGCTGAAATGCAATGGAGGCAGTTAAAAAAGTTTTGTAAAGTAAAGAAAATGTTTGGTATGATGCTTGTAAATGGAAATAAAATTTTGGAAAAAGCTGAGGAAAAAAAAAGAGACGATACACATATGACATTACAGGAGATTGCATGTAGGAATATACTTGAAGCTGTCCTCCCCTTAAAGTTCCATTCTCTCATTCTTTTGGGACTTGGTAAAACGGGATATTCACTTTTCCAGTCCTATGTGGGAATTCGCTTCCTCAAGTACAAATACAATTGAGCTACAAATGCTGAACACCTTGAAGGTACTTAGGAGGACATACAGTAATTTCACAATTACAAGCCGCAATGACTATAAGCTGCATCTCCGGGTGTCAGCAACATTTTGTTCTTTGTCCATACACAAGCCGCACCCAATTATAAGTCGCTCTGTTGTTCGCAGCGAGGATCCGCATGCAACAAAGTTGCCAGATAGTAATAGAATTGCAGGATCAGGGGGGTTTACTGGCTCAGCTCGGGCCATGCGGGCTCGGCTCGCTCGGCGCTGCTGACGGGGCTGGGTGGCCCAGCTCGGCACTTCCGCTCGGGCCCGACCTCTGCTACCACCAGGCTCGTTCGCCTCGGCCCAGCGCTGCCCCGCAGTGGCAGGGGGGCACGGAGCCTGCCGGCACCCGTGGCGGCAGCGGCATGAGGAGAAGGAGCCCCCCCTGCTCCCGCGGTGGTGGCAGGCGAGGACGGGAGCCTGCCGCGTCCCCCTGAGCCGTGGGGCCAGCAGGAGGGAGCCCCCTGCCTCCCCCTGCCCTGTGCTGCTGGCATGGAGCCCAGCTCCACCCGCCGCAAAACAGAGTAACCAATTTGTAACAATCGCGTAAACCTGGGTTTTACTGGCAGTTGCTGGGCTCTGCACCTCGGTTTGCACTTCCAGGGTTGGAAATGTCAGAAAATTATTCACATATTAGCCACCCCTGAGTGTGAGCCACATTTCTGGGGTGGGAGCAAAATTTTAGTCAAAACGGTGCAGCTTGTAATCATGAAATTACTGTACCTGTGTGCTTGGGCTGTGTTTCACTCCTGCTTTCCTCAGCATTTGCAGCTGTAAACAGCAGGTTGCAGGTTTAGATAGGGCTATGGAAAGGCAGTTCTTTGGAAGTAATTTGAAACTTCTTGATGCTCAGCAATTTTTAAAATTAGGCTAGATGTTTGGCTGTCTAAAGGGAGTGCCCAAATTTAGAATGTTGAAAATCCTCATCAGTTTATATTGATTAATGGCTTCTGTATATAATCAAGAAGCTTTAGTATGAAAATGCTACCAAAAAAATCAATAAGACCATAGAAACAAAAGCTTTTTCAATTAATTAAAAATGCTTTGTGAATTTGCAGAAAGCTTTCCCCTGGGGACCTCCCAAATAAGCATAAAACTCTAGCATACACAGACTAAAATCTCACAACAAATCAATGAGTTTTCTCTCTAGACTCGGGACAGCACAAAAGAGAGTTCTGAAGGAGTTAACTTGCTGCCAAAATAATTTGCCAGTTTTTTCTTCATGTCTTCTCATTTCATTGGTTCACTAGCTTAAGAACATAATTTCTTCTTTTATGTTTTTCTGCTATGAAAAAGGACTAAAGGTTGGAAAAGCATTATAATAAGTTCCCTGAGGGCTTTTGTTTCAAGAATGAAGCCTGGTTTTTTTGGTTTTCTGGTTTTCTTTTTTTTTTTTTCTTTCTTTTTGTTGCTCTTGGGTTTTTTTTCAGTTGAGGTCAGACAATTTTTTCCTTTGTCTGAGAACATGTCTGTCTTTCCTGACTACAGTGATAAATGCTTCACATGTAAGTGTTGTCTGCAACATTTATTTGTGGACTATGCTCTGGGTCTGCATTTCTTGATATCCCAGCATCCGTTTACAGATATAATGCATGCTCTTGTTGAGGAATGCCTCAAAATTTTTCTTCATGCTGAGCTGAACTGCACCTTGAAACAAAAAATGCAGACTTATCTCCCCCATGTACAGTCAATATCATATGAAGGGTATTTCTTAAAAAAACCCCAGAGAGAACATTAAGGCTGAATGAAAAGAGTGTGTCCCTGCTGTCCTCATGGATATGCTCTGGCAAAACTGCAGGAGGGGTTTCCCGTATTGTATGCCATATGTTGCATCTGTGAAAGATAACACTTGATAGACCTGTGACCTTCCATAGACTGAAAGCATCAGTGTCTTGGTATTTTTGCGGAAGCTGGGAGCAGACAAAGAACAATGCAAAGTAAAAGAGCAAATGGTGCTCTACAGCATATGGGCTTCCTACATGCCCACACCAGTCATTCAAAAATTTGCTGGTGTTAAACAGACATCCAGTATGTTGTTACTGCTTTTTGTGGGTTTGCATTTCTGACATTCTAAAAAGCCTAATGGGTACCAATTAGGAATGAGTAATTTGAGCAACGGTAACCAGTGTAACAGTGTTTTTGCTGGACTGAGAAACCCAGGCAAAATGTCGAAGTAACATAGCTATGCAGGTCTGAATTTTGGGTCTTTTTGTAAGATTATGTTTTGTGCTATGTTGAAATATCTTTACAGATAAAAGTATCATGTGGCTGGCGTTACCATATCCACTTTGAGGAGCGAGATGACTACAAAAAAAAGCAGGAGTAATTTTGTACTGAAAGAACATCTGATGTGTATTAAATTGAGCTCACGTTTTGTAATGACATTCTGGCTGTCCTTTTACAAGAATTTCTCTGGTTTTAAACAACCTAGTCACAGAATAATTTATGCAATAATCCATGTTGTTTCAACTTTTAGAGATTAAGGCACCATTAAACTTCTCTAAGCTCTTTACAAATTCTTCCTTGAAACATGGTATGGACAAACATGACAAGTTGCTCTGTGATTCTGCCTCTTTCTGTCTGTCATGAGATAAGGAAAAGTACAAGTAAAGTCAGCCAAGTATATAGTATGAAAGCCATTCAATGGATTACTTAAGTATAAATCTAATTTCAAGTCTGAGTTGCATCAATGTTGAATATCAATGAGGACAGAGAAGTAATAACACCTGTGAAAAACTGTAAAGGTCTTCTTCCTGAGATGTGCTATCATTCATACATGCATTATATGATACATAATCAGACATTTTCCACTTTTTGTCTTCAGTATTTGTATTAGACTATTAGGGTTTTTAATTAATTTTTACATTATGTTAAAGGGGGAACATGTATGAGACCATGTATGCAAGATTAAAATGTGCCTATTTATGATTACATCAGAGTTTATTTTTTTTCACATACACTTCTAATTAGATAACAGAGGAAGAAAATATGCTCAAACATATGCTTTCAGAAATACATAGAAACTAGCAGGTCTAAAAATAAATATTTTGCCTTTTGCCTGTAAAAATTATGCTTTGCATGCAATAAATCTTTATAAAAGTTCTATTGAATTTTTTTAGAAAGGAGTTTATACTTAAAACCAAGAAGCTCATATGCATCAACAGAACTCATTTCACTACCAGACTGGGAGATAATAATTGGTATTATGCAAAAATGGCAATAGCTTCTCAAAGTGGCAGAGAAAATTGTTTTTCCTTCCCCCTCAGTTTCTGAAGAGGCAAATGAAAAATGTGATAATATTTTTCTCACTGCTTTCTTTTCATTTAAACTATGATGTTCTGCAACTGAAAAATAACCAAAGTATTATCAACTGGTTTCTGAGAAATTTAAGACTTGCTATTTACCAAATCTGTGGATCATTTTGGAAATGCTCGTCTTTTGACAAGCTCTCTTTCAGCAATGATTTGTGCCAGAGAGCCTTCTCTGAAGAATGGGGCTTTCAAAAACTTTTGTTCAAGAAATATTTTGAAAAAATATATATGGTTGAGTAATGAACCCCTTGTCGTACCATAAAGAGCCATAGCATCGTACCATAAAGAGTACAGTAATTTCAC
>PYHW01009837.1:4039336-4071663 GCA_013186435.1 Turdus rufiventris | reverse complement strand
AGTTTATGAGGAATACATGCATTCAGTTGGGTTAAATAGAAATATTGCTCAGCACCTCTGCACATAGATCACATTTATCCCAGTGGAAAAGTGAATTTCTGCTGACCTACATCGCTCATCATACATTTAAAATATTTTTTAACCACTGCTGACTTTACTAGAAAATGATTTAATGGATTTTATTAATGCTTTCCAAATACCTCTGTGAAAACTCATATCTGATAAAATTAGAAAAGTTTTTATATAAGTGTTTCTCCACATCATCTTTTTCCCAAAATACAGGGCTTCCAATCTGGCTCTTTATTATCTTTGCAAGTTTCTTTTTTTACTGTATATCTACTTACAGCAGTAAGTAATCTTGATTCTGAGACTTAATGTAGAAGTGAGAAGTGTTCCTGATGGTGGGCTTGTTGAACAATATCCAGACATGTTGTTGGATGAGAATGTGTTTGCAGAACAGGAAGCAGATCTGCTTTACCTGGAGTGAATTACAGCTCCTGAACAGACATACCTGATAATCCAAGCAAAACTTTAATCTCAGTCTTTTTTTGTTTGCATCACCTCTTCCTGCCATAGATAACACCCCCTAAGATTTTCAGACTATTGGTCAGAAGTGTTCTTTTGGCTCAATGTGTAGTTTGAAAGTTTCATTTCTGGTGTAGTTTTCCTGTTCCAGTATAATTCTTCTGGTTCTGCGAGATTTTGTAAGTAGCTGTGTGATTTTTTTGAAGGGCTCTTCTCTTTTTCTTTGGCTACTTTTCTGGTATTCTCTGTAGATTTGAGTTGGACAGTGAACTTTGGGCATCTCAGTTTTTATAACTGTAGCGAAGAAATTTTCATTCTTCATTCATTATGAAACAATAATACATTTCCGAACTGTCTTAGTCAGTAGGGATAAACTGAATAGCAGCCAAGAAGAAATATTTACACTGGCCACATTGTCAACATGGGTAATGGTAAAGACCCAGAAACGTATTGATTGTGCAGCTTTGTTTGCATGTTTTGAAGAGCTCATTCTTCTACTGTGCAACTCTGGTGTTTGCATGTATTTTAAAGTACCAATTATTTATCCAAATAACTGTTTGGGATTTTGTTTTAAAGTCACAGTAATATCACTGCCAAATTTAGAGTAAAAGAAAACATTATTTGAATCAAAAATTACCCCATATCTACATAACTAAAGTGTTCCAAGATGGACCAGCTTGTTCTAGTAATATGGAGTCAAATTGATAGTACTACTTTATCCTTTCTGGACTACACCTTCAGCATTTTTGCAGAAGGGAGTGGGTTTCTTTAATAATATGCTTTGAAATTTAGTGTTTGTAAAATTATTATGGCTGCATAATAACTGGCTCAAAGGAACAAATGATCTTCAATGGAATCAATGCTGCTAAGCAGAAATGGCAGGTGTTGCTTTGCATTACAACAGAAAAACATCACCTCCATTATTTCAGGTCTGTAATGCTACTGCTATTACTATCAGCATCTTTACTAGAATTCTTCAAGTTGGTTATGGAAGCCATTAAACTAACTATTGATTGTATTGATTATTTTTAAAAGATTTTAAGCTGAGTGCAGTACATGTTATTGCAGTTTTATTTTATCTCATGTTTCCTGTTCTTTTTTTTCCTTTTCTTTTTACTGAAGCACATTTATTTTCCTTTTCACTTTCTTTTTCCCTTATGAGGTTGTGCAGAAAAAGTCTTCTTAAACAGAAACACATTCTTTGCGGTGCTGTAATATTTTGTCAAAACCAGCATGCTAGCTGGATTCACCCTCACTCTCCTCTTTAATGCTTGCCTCCCTTCTCTGTCACTGACAACAAATTGCTTATCTGGTTTCCACGTTCCTTTGCATGATGACCTCCTTTGCTCTATTCTCAGTTCTTCCCTGTTTCTGTTTTCTTAATTCTGTGACTTCCTGTCTTTTATATTAGAGAGTTTCTGAAGCTTTACTTTTTCACAGCAAAGCTGTTTCAAATCTCTCGGCTTCTCTTTCTGCATTACCAGCTCTACAATCCTCCAATATGTACAGGCAGAGAGGTTTGTTCTCTTTTCCTTCTTGGTTAGGGCTCTGCTGACTTACGATATAATTTTACACTGTCCTCTCAGTCTAGACTAAAATGCAAACTTGTCTTGTTGCGGGTTATTACATCACTTGCACCTCTAGGAGGAGCTTCTGAAAGAGGTTTTGTTTTACAGCTCTCCAAATAGGGCTACACACTTCTGAATCAAGAAAAGAATGCCTAATAAAGGGATGTGCTATAAACTTTCATTTGGAGCCTTTGTTTCATGCAAAATGAACTTAACTCAGTTTTCAAATACAACAAGCACTATTTCTGAAAGTTACCCTCTCTTAAATGTCATTTTTCAATAATTATTTCTTGTCCTTTTCTTTCTTGTCATATTCATGTTATAATCCAACTGTATTATCTATTTAATGATACTTGCTTTCCTTGATAATGTTTGAAATGCAGGTATTTCTTAATCTAGGCATATATTTGCTATAAAGAAGGTGAATTTTTTCTTTAGCATTCTAAAGAAACATCTCTTCCTCTTTTCCTCTTTTACACTGTGTAAAGCAATGTCACTGTTGTTATTGTCAGGTCCTTGGTTTACATGCAAAATTATTTCTAAAACCCATCTCCGGGGCAACCCACTTTCAGATTTATAGCCTGTCCTTATCAACATTCTATTTTAATCAGTGCAATTCATATTCCTCTGCACTGAAAATCAAAGGCCTACTACTTTCACATCAGTCCATCCTCCTTTTAATTAAGGCATATCTTCTTCCTGTACGTCTCAATGAAAGATGGGAATTCAGTGTTAAATAAATACTCATTTAAGTCTTACTATAAGGATTAATGGTATTGTAAACAGAACAAAAATAACAAAATCCTTCTCTCAGTTATTGAACCAGAACTCCTCTGATTGTGCAACATGAAATCATCAGCCTTCTCCACAACAAAAATAAATCAGAACCTTTGAAGATTACTGGACATTCTCCTAAATTTCAAGTAGTTGTAAAAAGTGAAATCTCTAAAGCAACATTCCTAGGTCTCCAAAAATGTATTCACAGAATCCACAGAATTATGTGGTTTTCATGGACTGTATTATATAGCACATAAGCACTGGAGACACTCAGTCCAGAGTATCATATTGAATCGTAACATAACGTATCATATTGTATCATATTTTATTTTCTGGGGTTTTTCTGCTGTATTTTGGTGGGTTTTTTATTTTTTTTTTGTTGTGTGGTGGTGTTCAGCTGTGCTCCTTTGGTTTTTTGAGTTTTAATGCTACTACCAGAATTAGAAGTGGAAGAGCTGTGACATTAAGTAGCCTTCCAGCTAAAAAGGGAAAAAGTCTTATTAAGTGTGTAAGTAACTTTGTGAAATCATTATCATCATCCACTGAAATATGGAGAAACTTTCATTAACTTGGTTATCTTCACATTAATGGGAAGTGAAGTCTAAACTTTGATCTGGTCTTCAAACTGGATTGCCCTTAATTCTAAGACTGAGAGCAAAATGATTACAGTAATTTCACGACTATAAGGCGCACCCTTTTGAATAAAATTTTTCCCCGAACACGGAAGTGCGCCGTATAGTCCGGTGTGCCTTATATTATGGACAAAGTTCAGAAATTTGCAAACCTGGAAGTCAAAGCTGTGAGCCACGGGGGGAGCCAGCAGGGCCGCGGCTGCTGGATGGAGGTGGGGCAGAGCAGCGGCAGTGGGCATGCCCCGGCCCCGCCAGGTACAGGCAGGCCTGAGGGCCCATGGCTGCCGGGTTGAGGCAGGGTCTCAGCCAGCAACCGCGCGGGGGGAGCTGGCGGCGAAGCCTTGCTGCAAAAAGAAAAGTGCGCCCTATTATACTCTGGTGCACCTTATATGATCTACAAAGTTGCGAAATGTGCCGGCTCCCAGGGGGTGCGCCTTGTAATCTGGTGTGCCTTATGGTCATGAAATTACAGTAATTGTGTTTTGCATCATTTGTCCTCATTCTCTAAACAGCCTGGAATAAGTGACAACTATGGGATTGACCGACCATGTGAAGATAGATACAGTGGAAAAAGATTGTAATGGCTCTTGGTTAACATCTGAAAAAGACTCCAAGCCTATATGAAACATACCTTTAGCAAGAAAAACAGCGCGGTATTAAATAATGCAAACCAATTCAGGGAACTTTCTGCAATTAAAAGCTGCCATGCAAAAAGGGCAGTGCTTAAGCATGAACTCTTGCATTGAATGATAAGCATGCATTACTTTGTTCATAATTGTGACTGTCTTCAGAAAATTTAACTTGTGAACAGAGGTTTAAAAGTCTCTATGGCTAATATAATCTCTTGCAAACTGATTTTATAGCATATTTCAGAAAAATATCAGGAAAGCAAATGTTTATCTGGAGCCTTGAAAATCACTTACTACTGAATATAGAGAACTGTAGTCAAGAGATCACAAAGGGACAGCAGAAAATGAGTTTACTTTTCTCTAAGAAATCTGAGTTTTAAAATATGATCAGATTACAGGATGTGACAAAAATGGTTTTTTAGATCTAGTTGCTTAGTTTTATGGTATTACTGTAACTACTTTATGCATAATATAAAATGGATAATGTTGCAGCTATATTGTGGCTGAGATCAAATTAAGTGTATGGGCACATGAATTCCTCAATTATTTTTCATATATTTATTTCTGAATCTTTGTAGCAAAGAACATAATTTCACTGAAGTGTTGGGAGCCATGGGAGAGCCGAGCCATGCGAGGGCCAAGCCCTGAAACACACTGCCCAAAAGGCTGTGGACAAGAATTTATCTGGTAGGGTCCTGGGAAGACTTATTAAGTGATGAATTGCTCAGTTTAGTCTCCAGAGATCTGTCCTAAGTTTTTCTGTGGTTCTTTTCTCTGAAGTAGAAGTGGACTAGCTGAGGTGTTCATGTGCACATTGACAAAGCCCACATGCATGTGGTTTCCGTAGTGCTGGAGTTCAGGGAGAAGCATGTATTTGTGATGCCCATTCCTGGTGCTCTTCAAGATCCTCAAGGAATATATAGACTCACAGAATCACTTAGGTTGGAAAAGACCCTTAAGGTTACCATGTCCAACCATTAACCCAGCACTGCCAAGCCCACTACTAAACCATATTGATAAGTGCCACATCTGCAGGTCTTTTAAATACCTCAAGGGATGGTGACTCAACCACTTCCCTAAGCAGCCTGTTCCAGTGCTTCACAACCCTCTGTTGAAGTGAATTTTCCTCATATGCACTCCAAACCTCTCCTTGTGAAACTGGAGGCTGTTTTCTCTCATCCTATCACTTGCTGCCTGGGAAAAGAGACAATAGCCGTTTCATTATGACCGCATTTCAAGTAGTTGTAGAGAGCAACAGGGTCTCCCCTCAGGACCCTTTTCTCCAGACTAAACAGCCCTAGGTCCCTCAACTGCTCCTCATGAGACTTGTGCTCTGGACCCTAAACACATTACACAATGTGTCTTTGATTTGCAGAAATACAGACAGACGGGGGGGGGGGACAAGTGAAGAAGTGGTAAATGTTGAAGAGTTAGTGAAAAGCGAAGCTATGTTAATGATAGTATTTTTTTCAACCAGTCCTTATCTGCAGTTTCATGTTAGAGACAATACTAAGCAGACACTCTAGTTTAGTTTGCTCAGATTTTGCAAGCATAGAGCATGCCGTGAATCCAGTATCATTACGCCTGTGAGATGGCATAATATCTGTAACAAGCACAATCAAAACTCCAGCTGACTGCCTTTTGTAAGGAATTGAGGTGCTTCTTGAAAAAGGCTGAGAGGCACATTGAGCTGTGGTAGAGTATTTGCATATCAAAAATATCTGCCCTGGTGATTCCATATTATATTCTCAGCACACAGATTGCCATGACGTTTAATTTTTCAGCTTTTAGTATTAACAGCAGTTAACTATTTTATCTAGAGTAAGTGGAAATTAGAGAACTATCACAATGACCTTTGAAGGGATGCAAAGGAGAAAGAAGTTAGACAACTCTGAGGGATAATCTGACCAAAAGTCTTTTCTGAAAAAGTTTCTCTCATGCCTACCTATAGCATCAAGTCTCTTGGGTTGCAGTTGGAGATCCAAAACCTAGAGCCCTGGTGCCTGCATTGGTCCCTACTGCCTTGAGATGAGTCCTGAAAATGAGGTTAGTGATGAGTCTTTTAGTTCATACTGGTCTAAATGAATGGCCTTTTTTTCTCAGAGAGAATATAGAACTTTCATGTGCTACACTTAAACCAGCTAATTTTTTTACAAAGGCAAGCAAGGAAAATTAAATTTTAGACACTTCAGTGAAGCCACAGGAACTGGAAGGAGAAATATTTGTCATTACTTTGGTTCTGACCAAAAAAAAATCCAAAAAAAANAAACCCCAAAGGACACTGAAAGAAAGAAACTAATGGCCCTAATCCATTGACTGCAAAACTTTTGAGGGTAAGACTTTTCTCCCTCAGAAATGTTAAGTCCATCACAAATGATGAAGGGTCTCCTTAGATGGAAAAAGCATTTTCTTCCTTGCAGTAAGAATCAGACTGTGGTGATGAATAAAAAGAAATGTAAATAAAAAGAGATAATCTTTTAGAAAATTGTCATTTCAGAAAATGTTGAGTATTATAATGCAACCAAACCAGGCAGGTAGATATACTTACTTATTTAAAATGAAAACTTTAAAAAAAATAACTTTATAGGCTATATTTGACAACCTTTAGATAATGCAATTTTATTCCAGAAATAGAAACCCTGACTCCTTGTTTAGTTAGGGTTTGATGATTAACCAAGGGTAGTGCACATTTAAAAAGTCAAATTTGCCCCATCATTTGCTATCAAACACCAGATTCCCCCTGTTAATATGAAGCATAAACCAAATCCAAAGTGATTGAAGTGCCACAGCTCATGCCTAAGTACCATTTAACACTCAAACATGATTTACACCAGATTTGGATCAGACTTGTACTGAACAAACATATGTAATTTTATTCAGAAATCTGTTACTTAAGTATTCACTTAAGAAGCAAAGGTTGTGTCATTCCACTCACTTTGTCTTATAAAATTAAAACCTAAAATCCAGATTTCAAATATCTAGTACTATTGTCAAGCAGGGGGTTATTGATGTTTGCAATATATTCTGTATGTGTAGAAGATAAATTGCACAAGATTTAGCAGTCTGTACAAAATTATTCCACAGAGAGGTTTTCCATGAAATATCAGACACTTCATTCTATTAGGAGACAACATTTAGTGCGGAAAAAATAAACATTTCTTGCAAAAAATTTTTAAGGATTTTTCCATCTTCAATAGTGTCTAAATAGTGACTAACAATTCTTAACAAACAATTCTTAACATTGCTTTCTCTACCAACACTTTCTACATTCTAGATCTGTTCACTTACATCACTCAGTGACTAGTGCAAGATTTGCCGAACTTTTTAAAAGCTAAGTCTTCTAGAAGACAACTTCAGTTTCAGCAACCTGGTCTTTATCAAACATTGTAGCCTCATGCACAGCTCTCTTTTATGCCTTTTTTAGTAGCCCTTTATTTGCAGCAGTGAACTACGTGAAAAAAGGTAGTGCCAACCTTCACAATATGGCAGTCTCTCTCTTTTATTGAATCTGTGAGTAGGCATTGGAGCTTTAGGGCGGCTGGTGTTTGAGTTATCACTATAACAAATGTATTTTGTCCTCAGAACTATCGAGACTCATTGCTGCCCTCCTCCTTTTAGGTAGGAGAGAAGGAGTTAGCTCTGTCCTTTCTTAAGGATGCTTTCATTAGCTCTCATATAAGATGGCCTAGAATATAGTGATTTAAAGAAAAAATGACCCTCTGTGGTAACAATGCCAGCTAGATGGGCCAGAGCTGACCAACTTGGCTCTTTTAACACCATTAGGATAAAAACCATGCTCTTTCATATCTATTGCTGCTTGCCTGAAGTTGGGGGGGAGGAAGTGAGGTCCAGTGTCAGCAGTCAGCAGAAGTAAAATAAAGGATGTCAAGCCTTTTATCAGTGTGCCAGGATTTGTCTCTCAAGAGGTTTCTGATCTGTGTAAAGGCCAGACCTTTGGTCCTAGGGGAAACAACTCCTATCTTTTGGCACAACACTTAAGCTGACTGGACAAAAATATTTTGGTTTCACCCCTTCTTCTTAGCTGTGTTATCCTATAAACCTACCTTGGATTCAACTGTAACACTGTAGGATTACAGTACTGTGCCTCTGTGCTAAAGACTGTGGCAGTTTGCCATTTTAATCTATGCTGTGTGTCTAACAAATTCTTGCCTGCTCATCTGAGCAATATTTGAGCTTGGGAATAAGAAGGAAACAATAGATGTGGAAAATGAAAGCTGAATAGAAATTTCAGCTCTTGAATAATCTGTTCCTTTCATTCCATATTTTCCCATCTCAGCTTTGCAACTTTACTTTCTCAACTGAAGCAAAACTTATATTTATTCATTCTTTATATGAATTCCAGCAAAACACTGGAAATTCAGCTCTTGGGAGAGAAAAATCCAGGGCTAAGTTTTCTTGTTTTCGCTCAACACTTGAACACAAACCTCTTCTGTCTCTTCAAGGACTGCTTTGTTTATGACATTTTTTATTGTTTTAGATAAGTACTTGGCTTCTGAAGTGGGCTTTTGTAGTGTTTGTGGCCTCCGAACAGACAAAGGCAGCAGTGCTTTTATCCTTTTGACTACTTGGTCTTTGTACTCTGAATGCATTTGTGAGATGGAACCTCCAAGAAAGGACCAAAATAGTTATGTTGCCTTCAAGCATGATAGCCTGCACCTGGGACTGTATTCATTGGGCACTTATATTCTACTTCCCAAGCCTTGCATGTTGTTTTTCTCTCTTCTTTCATGTAACTTAAAAATATAAAGTTAAGGGTCAAAAAAAAATCCCAGCAACAAACACATTGGTTTTTACTCTGAAGTCTAGGCATGACAGAGTAGTCTTAAGGATCTTCTGAAACTTTGCCAAGAAAGTTATATGTAGCATACAAACATAGAAATACAATTACAGTAAGTGATTGATTGACCTTTCTGAAATGATGTTTCTTCTACTGTTTACTTCTAGGACTATTACAGTACCTTGACATCTTCATACTTTTATAAAAGCTTAAACCAAAGCCTAGATGGCTGTACAAATATCTAGAGGATGGTGCTCTGTTGCAGAAAGTTGTAACTCTCCTTATTTCCATGTAGGTAGGGTAAAAGATAATAATAACTAACCACATACCTGCATAAACAATGAAACTTTTTGCCTTTGTTGTTGATGGGGCCACCATTCTTCCTAAACTGCATGTTTCCAACCCTCTTCCAAAATTTTTTGGATTAAGATGTAGTAAACCCAAGTTTTTATTACTACTTGCCTTTTTATCTGGACCCTGACGTGACAGAGTCACAAGCTGGTGCTCAATAACAAAACTGTGGAAGAATTGCATCATTCCACTTTCAGAGCCATAGAACCTAAAGAAAGAGATCACAGAACAAATTAAAGTCATAGTCATCTTGAGATAATTCAAAGATGGTGTTTTAACTTAGCAAGCAGTTTCTTTGCACACATTCAGTTTGCTGTTCATACATTTTTCGTATAAATTCAAGTGCTTCAAAGAACTGACTATTTTACATAACTTCCAGGTTTTTAAATTACAAGCTATTTGATCCTTTTTGTGTTAGCCATAAAGTGGGTGATATGCAGCAATGGAGCTTGATGTGCATTCTTGGGTGTACTGAGCCCAAGGAAAAAGGCTGCAAAAGTCTGGAATTCCCACTCTTTCCTTGACAAGCATTGCTAGTGTAACCCCAAGTGAATATGGGAAAGGTGCTGGTTCAGTCATCTGAATTCCTGAATCAAAACTCTCTCTCTGTGGTAATCTTCCAGAGCAAGGTGCTAAGGCAATTAATGGTCCCAGACCATTCAAATACTGTTGCTCTTATGCAGCAAGTTGAACAGCAATATTACAGAAGATTTTTTTACTTCAGAGGATTCCATTATGTTGGACCAAGAAGCTAAAAAAATGATGTATACATCTTTTTTGCATTTTGTACTTAGGCAAAATATAATGTGATGTTTTTCTGAGAGCCTTTTTTTGGTGAAATGATAGGTTATAGATCCTGCTTGAAAACTTCAACTCGGGCTTTTTAACTTCAAGAGAGCGTACATCTGCTTTAATGGAATTGTAATGTGATGCATTAAGGAAAACAGTTTCACAGGTGATTGAGAAGTAACATATGGTTAATCCATAAACTTAAGTAAGTAGAAGTTTGCTTAGCAACATACCCAAAAGTAATCAGGACAACCATTAACGCTGAGTGAACTTCTCTGGCATGTCATAGCACATGAAGAGGCAATAAATACAGTTTTTGATGTCGTACTTGTTTTGATATTAATGTAATTTACTTACAGAGTACTATTTTATGATACTTAGTATCACATCTCATATCAATATGCAACAGCGAAGTCTGAAAATGACACCATAAAATACAAGCTGCTGTGAAACACATCATGAAGATCACACAAAATGAAGTGAAACAAATAATATTTTAGTGTAGAATTACTCAATTTGCTAGAACTATTACTAGAAAAACTTTCACTGCATTGATTATTCACAACCCAGATATTTCATAGTATAAATTCTATTATATAACATAATATGTTTTCCAAACCAATGGCCTTCTTCTGGACTGTTTCTTGGAAGATATTCCTTTAAGCAATTGATTTTAAATATGAGAGGAGATAAACCCCTGTTACTAACCACTTGAAAGAATTGCAGTGGGAAATAGTCAAAGTTCTTTCAGAGTTCTTTTTTTATATTCAGATGGGTGAAAATTTACTAAGATTTTTCCATTATTGCAAAGAAAACCTCCACAAATTCTCCCTGCCCTACCTGTTAATAAAATTCAAAGAAAACTGAAATAAATATTATTTATAACAGAAATAGCAAAGAAGGATTTTAAACAGAACAGAAATTCAACAATTTGACAATTTTATGTGTGAAAGAGGGTTGCATAAGAGTCATAAAGCCTTAACTAGAATATAGTAATCTGTATGAGTAGTGGTATTTTAATTAACCAGCAGTCTTGAAATGGTTGTCAGTCCTGAAAATTGCTGAAAATATTTATGAATAGAGCTCATTCAATTCTGTCTTTTTCCAGTTATGCCTCCATAAAACTTTCTTAATCAGTGGAAATTTTATTTCTGATGGAGCTGCATAAAGTCATTGAAATAGTTTCTTCTGTAAAGGCAATATCTGTAAGCCTTTTTTTAAAAAAAAAGAAAAAACCAACAAAAACCAAAAAAACCCACTCCAGTATTTATTTGACTATGCTATGTGGCTGGGACAAAATTTATAGCATGTTACACTCCAAAGATTTCATCGACTCATGCTGTTTCTATGTGGTTCGCATTCTTGCTAGATTCCTTCTGTGGTGGCTGTTTCTACCTGAAGATACCTATAGTTTATCATCTTGTTCCACCTGTTTCAGCTTTTACATATTAAATAGGTTCAGAAGCTAGGACAAAGGAAGAAATTACACCTCATCAGCGTGAAGTACTGTTGAGTTTTTTCATAACATAGATGCTAGGATTCTTCCTATAATGTTGTTCTTCAACCATGGAAACAAGGCAATGCATATAAAAAGTGCAGAAAGTACTTAGTCAGCTAAAAATGTAGTTACTCTGCTTATAATTCTAATTTGGCTTTTGTTTTTCTTCACAAGCAAATTTATATCTTGGATGAGGAAAATGAAGCGAGGATATTAGAAAGCAACCTAAATGTGAGAAAATCAAAGAACATGACATGACAAACTTGTTTTCCTAAAATCTACATGCATGCATTTCCAATGTTAACATCTTTTTAGTCTGCAGGAGTCTGTGAAATAACATTGTGCTGTGATATAGAAACATTTTAAAAGTGCTACATTCTTATGCAGCAGTACACAAAATGCTTTTGGTGGCATTAGTTTATAAAGATACCTTACTAGCACTTCATACTCAGCTTCTTAGAGTATTAAAATGTTACTTTATTCAGCTGATAACATGATTTATTTTTCAATTTTGTTTAGCAAAGCTTATAGAAAAATATCAGAAAAAATTCTGATATAAGATGAATTGCTGAATATAAGATAACCAAATTCTTCTGCTCCAGCAGCAGCTGCCACACTGGAGAGCTGTGTCATCCCCTCAGTTGTACTGAGGCTGTATTGATGCCTTATTATTGCTATTTAAGCATTTTTAAAGCTTTACAAGGGTTGGAACTTCTGACTAAAAATGAATGAAAATATGCATGGTTCAGTTGCCCCAACAACACTATGAACAGATATTACTAACTTCTTACATTATCAATTCATATTAGGCAATCTCCTGAAGAGCTTCTGGTAACTTTTAAATATATATCTCATTAATATAATTGGAAATTAAATCACAGGCAATGATAGTAAGTGCTGAATAAATAAATAAAAGAGCAACATTACTATTTCGCTGTCTTTTCTGGTTACATTCCTGCCTTAATGTGTCTTGTTGAGCTAGTAAATGAAAAACTCATAGGATATTCCTTATTCTTTGCATTTTTTAAGTATGTAAAGAAATTAGTTTATTTGCAAGTGAAGTAACTCTGCTAGGACCCTCCAAACACCCTCCAAACATTCAACATTAAATTATTGATTCAGCATCCTCTCTACAAAAAAAATCCAACAGAAATACAAATTCATGTCAGAGTCTCTGTAACACAACTTCTGGGAAAGAAGCCTACTCTTCCGTATTGCACTGAAGCTGTTATTTGATTGCACAGCATGTCAATTCCTGGTGTTCTCTTGCAGCCTCATGTATATGTTTAACAGGAAATATTGAAATAAGCTCAGTGGGACACTGTGCGTCTCAAAGAAGATGATCAGACACTGAAAGCAAAACCCCTATTGTCTTTGCCAAGACAAAAGAGAATGAGCTAGCTTAGAATGACTCGTCTCATCCCTTCTAGAAATTATACCAGAGATATAAAGGTCTTATAATCAATGGTGGAGGAACGAGGGGGTGTCAGATGCTCATTGAGTAGCCTGATCTCTATCCATAGTGCCGAGCATGACCATTTCTTCTCCAGGCACTGGCAAAGCCATCCTCACTGTCTCCAGCACCTGGGACAGGCAGCAGAGCAGTGGTGAGTGTCCTCTACAGATCATGTCCTTAAGTGAGGGCTCTCTGACCATTGCAGTGGGCCCTTGTCCTAGCCTGCATTGCTGTTCATCAGCTTGAAAAAGCTGCACTGGGAAGCCATGGGAAGATTTAGATCACAGCTTGAAGTCAGTCATAGTTCAGTGAAACAAACTGTTGTGAATTTGAGTATCTTAAAAACACTTTGCTGTGTGATGTTACAAGTATTATGCGCAAGAGTGTATGCTGTCAACTGCTTTAATGCATGTTAGGTATGTGTCAAATCTTGGTATATAATTAAATAAAGCTTTGTTTAGGGCAGGCAGAAATTAGGTCAGTGTACTCCTATCACTGCAAATTAAAAGCCTCTAATTTGTGAAGATACTGAAACAGCCCTTTAAATTGATTAGTATAATGTGCTTGATTTAATAATATTTGCAAACAGTATAGTTTTCTATCAGCCTCTAATGAGGAAGTCAGTGTGCCTAGTATATTTTGCCTACCAATCTGATTCTCTAATTTATTAATGCTGGGTTTCATGTTTTTGCATTGTCATACTCTGCTGCTCAACAACGGTGAGTAATCGGAGTGTTTTGCTGTTAAATTTCTCCTGGCCAAGAAGAAGCAACACATGCCTTTAAATACATCCCACCTGAAAGCAAGAGGCAGCTATTTTGTAATTGGATTGAATTCAACACTGGTGGAACCACTGGGGCTGCTATTCGCAGTGGCTAGAGATATATTCTGTATACACTCTCCATGCTTTTCGGCTCCCCCAGATGTCTAGCTGAGATATTAAGAAGCAATCTCTAGGCAGTTGTTAGATAGGATATAGTTTGTTTCCTGGAGATCAATATCCTACGATGGAGGGACTGTGCTAGTGGTTCAGCACTTCTGCATGAACACAATTAATTACCTAGGTGAGCCCTGTGTTTAGACACTTTCATCTTTGATCTGCCTAACAGCTTCTCTGCTAGGGATTATCTTCCATTCTTACTGACTAATTTGACAACAGACTTTATCTATGTCCTTTGAGATAAAGATGAGAGACAGAGCTGTCTATCAGTGCTCTGAGTTTGTAGTGTTAAAAAAAAAAAAGTCTTTACAACGTAAACTCCATTATGAAGGATACAAAGGAAGTCCCCACCGTGAGTATTCTAATCAAAGAGAAGTCCCCTGATGCTACTGAGGACAGAAATTGTGATGAGTTCTGTTCTGCTCTAAATTACTAATTGACTTTTTTTTAAAGAACACCTACTAGGAATCTTGAAGTTTTATGGCAAATGCTAAACAGCAACTGTTTTCTAATTGTGCTTCCCATTCTACAGTGCTCACAAATATCTCTTTTGAATAATAAGCTGGAGACACATTCAGTTAAAAGAAATGCTGATCAGAGGCAACTGTGTTAATGTTAAAGGATAGGTCATAAGCTCAAAAATGCCATGAAAATTATGGATGAATTTTAATAAATCTCTCTTTAAGGTTCTTTTATAGATTGGTATTTTCATAGCTTGTTTTATGACATGAGAAGCTGACATGCTGCTGTGTGCATTACCTGATGAATATCTGCCTATGAGCACACAGTGAAAGAAGTACAGTAATTTCACGACCATAAGGCGCACCGGACTATAAAGTGCACCCCCCAGGAGTCAACAAAATTCGTAACTTTGTAGATCATATAAGGTGCACTGGACTATAGGGTGCACTTTTTTTTGCAGCGAGGTTCTGCCCCCAGCTCCCCCCGCGCGGTTGCTGGCCGAGGCCCTGCCCCAACCCGGCAGCCATTGGTCCCCGGGCTGGCCTGTACCCAGTGGGAGGGGCGCTGCAGGCCCCCAGGTCCACCTGTACCCGGTGGGGCTGGGGCATGCCTGCCACCCTTCCATGCTGCCTCTCCGGGGCATGCCGAGCTGTGGCCGCCGCCCCTCCGTGCCCCCTCCACGGGGCTGGGACAAGCCTGCCGAGGCTTCTCCCCACCTGCACAGGGCCAGACTATGCCTGCCGGGGCGCAGCCTACCTCCACCTGGCAGCCGTGGCCCTGCCGGCTCCCCACGCGGCTCGCAGCTCTCACTTCCGGGTTTGCAAATTTCCGAACTTTGTCCATCATATAAGGCGCACCGGACTATAAGGTGCACTTCCAGGTTCGGGCCAAAATTTTAGTCAAAAGGGTGCGCCTTATAGTCGTGAAATTGCTGTAATTATAGCATTAATATGAGTTTTATGTCATTAAATCACTATTTGGACCTAGCCATAATTTGCATTTAAAAATATGATCACCATTAACAAATCATCATTGGAGATCATCTTGATAAGTTGAAAAAATTACTGGTAACAAGATGTTCATTTGGACAGAGTCTGTACCTTTGTGCCAAACTTTCAGTTTGACAATGGATTCTGTGTATATACACTTCTTTGTGTATACACACTGCTTTGCCTACATTTTCATTTTCTTTCATTTTACTTAGCCAATTCACTGACTTGTGAGGACCAATGTAGAAATGAATTTATATTTCTTATCCTAGAGCACACATTTTACATATAATTGATATCAAAACTTTTTTATTATTCTTGGATAAATGTATGGTGTAATTCTTTGCTATTAATACTGGCTGTTTGAAAAACAAAGACAGAAAAGAAATCAAAATGGTGGTGGAAGGAATACTTACAAGCAGAAGATAAGAAAGAAGAAATAGGTTATAATTTTGCAGATGTTCTCTCTGAATAATTTATTTTACACTTTAAATAGTTGGCCTGATTTTCAGCTCTGTCAAGCAGATTTAGGTACATGATATAGGTTTAAAAATGTAATTAAAGGTTTCATGAATATTCTTCCATAGCTCAAGAGAATGTATTTTTGGTAGACAAAAGTGATGGCAGGGACAAGTACTCCTAAATATTACATTTGGATCAATGTAGGATTTTGAATCAAATGAATCAGATATGACATTCATTATCAAGTTTGCTCCACAAATATGCTATATCAAAAACCTGGGTTTAGATTTTGAAGCACAAAAGTGGAAGATTTAACCCAAGAAAACCTTTTTGTCTTTGGTTATGCTTGGGCAAAACCTACACTTTCCTGAAATGGCTGATTCCAGCAGTGACTGGCAGATGGGAACACCAGGGAGAATGAACTGCACTGTCTTTATGGACAGCCTGAATCCACTCTGCCCGCAAGGCTGTTCTGCACTTGCCTTGGACAACAACAGGAGTGTTTGTTAAGGGGACTGTTCTGTGATGTTCCCTCAGTGGTCTGTCCTGTGCTCTGGCAGATGGGATCTAGTGCTTGACGTGTGGGGATGGATGGAGTGGTCTGTCAGGGCCCTCCCTGAGGTGCATCAGCTGCTGCATGACCTGCACCTAAACAGTGAGGAACACTTCAGGAAGTAAACTGTGCAGGCAGCTGTCCAGTTAGCTTTGGGATGCTCTGGCATTGTCTGATTATATTGTATCAGATCATAATTGGATTTGATTAGAACTGCAGACCATCCCTGTTGAACCATGTCTGATTAGAGGCTCAGTGAACCCAGTGTGATAAATTGCTGTTAGGTTAAAGGTCTGGCATCTTTGACATTTATCCACCTTGGTGTGAAGGACTAAGAAAATCTGAAGGGAATGAGAGGTCTGGGTTCAGAGGGGACTGCCTGCATGAACAAGGCATGCAGAGCCTGCCACTGTGTGTACTTTTGAGTAAAGATGCATTTTATATCGTCTTTTCCATCATCTGATTATCTTGCCTTGGGAACTCAGTTGTGAACTGACCCCAGTCCATCATGCTATTCATAAATTACTAATAGAACTGCGAAGTTCTTCACACATTTAAAGAGATGTTTTGAAAATTAAAGGGAAAAGCAGACAAGAGATTCAGTATCCAAGTGAGTCTTGTATGAAGGAGAACAATATTGACATTGATTCAGAATATCTGTCATGTCAAAATGTGCTAATAGGAAAATTAACACAATTGTATATAAAGCTATTTATTTATACTCCTTGCACTCTTTGCTACATATAAAGATATGTATTTATTTATAGTCACAGATGTGCACTTTTACATGTATGTAGACAAGTATATAAACAAAACCTGTTCTTTTCTGTTGTGGGAACATTAATATTTGAACTTTCTCTAGCTTGTAAGTATATGAAATTTGCAAAGCAGCTGTATAGGTAATGGCATTCATTTATGCCATCCTAACAATGATCCCCCATCAGGTTTTGCATAAACAAGTCATCACACATTTTGTAACAATTTTTAAAATGTCAATTATTTACACAGAGAATGCTTATTACTTAGGTAGGTGACTCCTGTAGCTTATAAATAAGTTAATAACAGAAATAAATAATTCAGGTGCATTTATTTTTGAATCTGTTCCTATGAAATCCTTTAATATTCAGAGCAAACATATTTTAAAGATTGTTGGTATTTCTTGAACATATGTAGGAATAATTATTGCAGTGTCTATTTCCATAGTTTACAAACTACTTCCATGCAGAGGATCCCCAAACTAAACAAAACCATTTTACAACAATCGAGGTCTTGTTTCAGTAATGTACTTGAATCACATTTTAGCACATTCTGAACACCACACAGCTCATTAAAGGCTCAGCACATGCTTAAGAACTGCTGAATATAGTAAGAGTTAGTATGAATTCAAGTGCTTTCTTGAACAAAAGCCTAAATTCTTGCTAGGCTTCTACAGACTCTAAAAATCCTCCCTGAAGGCAAATGTTATGCTGCAGACAGAAGATGCAAGTGTTATTGCAGGCTTTCTCATCTTTGCTAGAAGCTGCTTGCAGCTGCTGTGAAACATCCCTGGTTTCAGGGAGTTTCAAGGAGGAGGGGATTGTGTGGAGTCACTATCAGGGTTCGTCTTCCCAGCTTTTTCTGTGTGTAAAGCCCTGTATTCTCATGGAGAGAGAGAAATCATCAGATGTCAGCAGATCTGACAGAGAGCTTACTGCTCTACATCTATGCAGACCAGAACGAACAAGCTCTCTCTCCTTCTTGCACAATTCTGGGTGTGCTTAATCAATTAGAAAGAAGTTCAGGACATGTTGTGCTTCAATGATAGTTATATCCTTTTGTTGTGTTTTTCAAGCAGAGGAATCCAAGCTGGATTTTTGATACTAAGTGGGAATTTAACTTGATGATTGAAAACTTAGTTGTTGACCTTTTGTCGGTGAATGCTAGTTTTTTTAGCCTGAATCTTTCCAATCTTTTCTTAATGTACATATTCTATGTGAGGTTGTTATCTTTCCTTTTTTCTTTTATGCTTATCTCAGCTTTTTCCTAATTTGTTCTTTTTAGCTTTACTGTCTCTTCTAAATACTCCTTTATGTTCTTCTCTTTCCAACTCTGTAAGAAATTGCAAAATTTAACATAGAATATAAATACATCAAGTGTATTTAAAAGTTAATAAAAAAGCAACATCTTCCCACCCCCCAAAAAAACCTGACACCCACTTCTCAGAGAAACCCCAAACCCAACAACCCAAACCCATTTTCCTGTGTCGTACCCCTCTCCACCCTAATTTTTTTTTCTCCAGTGATTTGTTTTCCAATCCCCCTATATTTAACACAGTATTTGGCTGAATGTGATTCTTATTCTGAAGAGAAGAAAATACAGATTTATCTTTTTTTAAAACTAGAGTGATTGGACTCATTTTTCCTCAAACCCCAATGTAGTAAATAGTCAAAGAAATGCAGTAACAACTGGTTTGTATTCATCTACCCAGACTTACAAAAGTCAAAATAAGCAAATTATCTATCCACTGGTGCCTTGGCACATGTTGGCACTCAGATAATTAGAAAGTTATTTTTCAAGAGGAGGTTACTGTGTTTTATACAGCCAGAATATGCCAAATGTTGGGACTGCAGTGATTTAGCTAAAGACATGAGCCAGTGATCTGGTGGCTGAAAGGATTCATCGTTATTATGAATTCAACAGAAAATCTGATGAGATGTTAGAACAATTGTGATCTGCTGCTTCACAAATGTGCAGAGGAATCATTATGGAGAAGGGAAATGGATGAAATCATCAAAGTGATTGCAAACTTGAACTGGATTTGTAAATCATAGAGGAATTTCCCATGCAGAAGTGTCTATTACATTATACATCACTCATAAATGCTTAGTACTTTTTGATTATGAGTACAGTAATTTCACGACCATAAGGCGCACTGGGCTATAAGGCACACCCCCCGGGAGCTGGCACATTTCGCAATTTTGTAGATAATATAAGGCGCACCAGACTATAAGGCGAACTTTTTTTTTTTTTGCAGCGAGGATCCCGTGCCATGCACAACAAAGTAACGAATTAATAACAGAATCCCGCGATTGTGGAGTTTACTGGCATGTGCTCAAATTGGAAACATTTTAACAGATTGGTGTAGCCTTTAAACGCAGTCCCAGGTGCCCTCCCCGTGCATGGGGCCCGGCACTCCCACCCGCCCCCGATGCCGGCTGCCAAGGTGGGGCTCGGGACGGCAGTGGTTCGGAGTGGAGAACTGTTAGATTTTTTTGGAAGTCCTTGATAAAGAGATTATATTTGAAACTCTCTTAATGAAAGCTCTGCTTCATGCTTGTGCTTTTATGTGCCTTTCAGAGAAGCATTCAGTGAGTCAGTCAAAACTAGAAAAATGCAGCAGATGCATCCATTGTTGGTGAAAGTGGAGATGGGTATTAGCAGAGTTATAGCAAAACTCTGTGAATTTTTTTCTTTAACTGTCCTTGCTGGTAAGATGTGGGTGAAGAGCAGTATCTGGAAGATCACCTAACATGAACAGTAAGTCAAAGGTTTGGTTAGAGTGATGGGTGAGACAAAGCTACTGGCACAAGAATATGAATAAAATAAATGTCTTCATGTGGGTGACACCCACATCCCTGGGCAATAGCCATAGCATGTAGAGGATTATCTGAGCTGGGGAAATTCTCTAGGACAGGAGCCAGAAAAGCCCAGATATTCCTTCTTCTCAGGCAGGAAAGCAGGGCAGCCTGTCAGACTCGGCACTTCTCCTTCCCTGGACTCTTTTCCTTCTTTGGACAGTAAACCCACTGCATTCAGGGCAGTGTTTGATGCAAAGGTGTCTGTCATTGCTTGCAGTGATGTGGGATTGAGAGTGTAAGCCTTTGTTCCTAGATTGTGCTGGAGTTTTGCTAAGCTGTAAGGAGACCTGTGCAGTGGAGTCAGGGATAAAATTTGAAGATACAAAGCATGCTAGGTTTATAAAAAAGAAATGTGCAATTTACTAACATGACAGGGAATTATTAGGTTGGAAGGTTAAATTCCACTGCTCCTTGGAAGGAGAGTGGCAAGGTGTGTTGTCATTGTCAACATAATGACAAGGCCAACTAGGGAGAGAAGTGGGAGAAGGAAGGATGCCAGGATAATTTGTAAACCTGATCCAAAGACCTGGTCTAAATCCACCAATAAGGATTTTTAGGGATTTATAGGATTAGCATTTACCACCTATGTTCATTTTAAGAAGTTCTACATTTTTTTCCTTCTTTTTCAGAAGGGTTAGCTTTATTAGTGCATTTATTAGTATATTAAATTGATCGAACTTTGCCAGTGTCACAGTACTCTATTTAGTACATTGAGAGTATTCCTTTTGATATTTTATTTTGCTTATATGCAAGCCATGCAAGAGTAGACCTCAGGATGCTGTTATCATTCCGTGATATTTCAAAATACTGTGCTTGGATTTTAGTCTATATATACATGATCAATTATTTGCCTTTGACAGTGCTGTTATTACATACATATTCCACAATTCATGTGTGCTAAATTTGTTATTGATCTTTAGAGCAGTGTAAACAGTATACATTTATTTGCATGTATATACATGCATGAGGAGGTAGTTCATTTACTTGCTATTGATTTGTTTTCTTTTTGATTCTGGCAGACTGTTCAGCATTACATTTTGTAGTTTATGCAATAATGTTCTGATGGAAGTTGTAAAAGCAGAACATTAGTAAACTTATTTTTGCTGTCTTAGTAAATCTGTTCAGAAGGCAGATTATATAAATGGTAGTCTCTGCACATGTCTTTTTACAGAGGATTATAAAATAAAATGTTTTTCTGAAGATAAAAGCATAAAAGTGCTGAGCTCACCTCAGCATTCTTGACATCAACATAAAGCCTGAGAGATAGATCAGGATTCAAAGTGAGGAGGTATCAATCTGCTAAGTTTAATCAGTGAGGAGTCCCAATGGTACTATTTAAATTTTTTAAAATGCAAGTTTGCTGTTATATTGATGTGTTTGGATCTTCTTCTATACCAGGAGTATCCAGCCAAACCAAGAAAAATTCTCTCAAGTTCAAAGCCAAATTCCTCAAATTAGCCATCTGAGTGGTTTGAGTTATAGAGGATACTAAACTACGAAGAGAATCAAAATTCAGTATGGGTTTATGCTGCCTCATATCCCATATGTATGCCTGTATTTAGATATGCACTTAGATGTTTTCTTTCACTCAAGGGCAAAGTTCTGCATGAGCAAAATAGAACCTCTCTGCCCTATTCCTCCTGATAACCCATCTGATGGGTTAATTTCGAATAATTTTCTTGTAACAGTTGACTTTTTAAAATTATTTTTTCTGGTTTTTTTTACTCATATATTCCAGTGAAGATGAGTTTTGAATGAAACTCAAAAATTTTTAAGATCTCTTACATAATTTTGAGAGGGTATTGACAGAAATAGCCGTCTGATTCATAACACAGAAGATACACAGATGAGTTTTCACAGAGAGTTAGAAATAATGTATAAAACGAACCACCATGTACAACTATGAAAATGTAATAGATTAGTCATAAGGTAGGAGTCTGTATGTTCAGAATTTCATTTAGGACATGGGTGATTGTGCCATGATTTATACAGTAGCATATGTAATGTCTGTGATTCCTCTTGCAGTGATTGCCTACATTCCTTTGAAGTTGCAAGGTCTATTTTGTGCTTACTTGAATGTCTACTGTCAGTAAAATTTGCATTTTCTTAAATGCAGTGGTACTCTTCCACTCTTTGCAATATAGGTTTCTAAGCATTAAAAAATGGAATACTGTTACTCTTAAGTCCATTTTACAACAACATTTCAATTAGGAATGGAGGCATCTCTTTGAAGTTCTGGATTTAAACTCTGAAAATAGCACCTTTGCTTCTGAAATTATTATTCCCATGTCCAATATTTGTTTTTACTTGAATTAGTAATTTCAAACCAGAAGGTAAACAAAAATGAATAGTTAGAAATCCAGGTAAATATATACACTTCTGTGTTAGTGTAAGAGGATATATGCTTAAGAAATGTATAAATTTGGTAGATGAGAAGCGTATCAAGGTATTATTATTTAATTTTAAAGCATTTACAGTGCAATTAGCATCAATTACATTAAATTAAATCACATTTGAAATTCATTTTTTTAAATTATAAAGTATTGTGAAGAAAAGCACATGAAACTCACATTTTTGTTTAATTTTCATTACTGTTGCAAAAAAAGGGAAAAAAGACTCTATAGAAAGTGCCATTATAATGAAATCTTTGTGTATTCAGAATAATAATTTTGCTGCCTTTTGATTAAGCAGTACTATATAATTTAGTAGCTATTCTTCTGTAACTGAGGACTACCGAGCACAGTGCTTGGCAGATCTGTTGAGCTGCTTGCCAGTTATGTATAGGGCTCCACCTTTGCCCTCCTCTGCGTGCAGAACATCAGGATTGGTGAGAGACACAATGCCTCTCCCTGCTCCTGATAGTTTTGGGAATTCGACCTGGATGCAAAGGCTGAAAGATGCATCCCTTCAAAACCCCAGAGTCCTAGGAACTAAAAGCAAAACCATGGCTTGCACTGAGCAAGACACTGGCGTTTCAAGACAGCATTGATGTGAAGCAGGCAGAAGGGACACCTGAAGCACAGCTACTTCCTCACTTCTCTCAGACTCAGATGGTTTTCCATGCTCTCTCTGCTCTTGCTGTGTGCTCTTCTGCAGGATTTAGCACGTTGCTTCCAGGTGGATCCTCTGCTGTGCTCTGTCAGGTTGTTCTCACGCCCCCTTGTCCTGCAAGGCAACTCTGCTTTAACGTGGGCAGTGGGAATGGTCAGAGCTTTTGAGAAGATGCACGTACTAAGGGGGCAGTAGAAGAGCGTGGGACAGTCAGTGCCCTGGAGAGCAGCAGTCCCAGGCAGGGCTGGGCTGGCTCTCCCTTCCCACCGCTGCCAGCCCCTGCGCTTGGATCCAACCGGCGCAGCTCACTGCACACGTCAGCCGTGCCTCAATCCCTGCAGAGTTTCTTTGGGAGAGAACCGACAGCTGAGTATATTGCATCTCACAGTTCTGTGCTTCAGGCGTGCCCTGGTCCCTGCCGACCTCAGCCCGAGCTTTAGGGAGCTGAGAAGACAAAAGCAGACCCTCCGGGCAAACACGAAGCGCTCAATAGCAGCTGTTTGCTCCAACCGCAGCATCAGTGGCATTCACCCTCTTCAGCAAGTTCTTCTCTGAGTTTAGATGCTTTATTCATCTCTCCTCTGACAATTACCCCTCTGTTATGCAGGTTTCACCTCAGTTTACTTGAAAAATAAACCCAAAGAACATATTCATTCCTACTAATGAATAATGACTTGTAATATAGCTTCTCTATTCATGTTTAATGACTTAACTGCAGCACATTTGCTAAGCTGTAGCTGGAGATTTGTTGTTGTTGCTTTTGTTTGTTTGTTTTTTTATCCTTTCTTCCTGCCTTCTTTCACTGTGAGAAGGCTGAGGCTAACAAGCAAGTCCTTACCACTGCTCAGGTATGTGCCACGATTCAGAATGAAAAATAATTCAGAGCCCATAGGTGGGCAAAGTAGCTTGTGTTTCCAAGGATGAAAAACGAAAGGCTCCTGATACACCCTGCAAACAGCTAATGACTGCTGCTCTGGGAAGCAGTAAACTTTCTTTACATCCTGACCATAGTAAGTGGAAGAACCCAGGTAATTGTCATTCTTCCTCTTTTCCTGCAGTTCTCTCTCTATCTTTCCATTTAAGATAAAGAGCACCTCCCTTGCTGATTTTCTTTCTCCTTTATGATCTGGATCAAAATGAGGGCAGATGAAGAACCCGTGACCACTTTTGACCGTGTTTTGTCCTTATATCAAGGGTGATGTTGGAATAATTTTGCAGATGAGGAAGGGTAACTTCAGGCTTTTTTTCTCAGATACCACTAAGTGACCAACTAATTCAGAATGTGTATATTTGTATGACTTAAGTGATTTACTTTTGATTGATAATATCATCTCTTCATTTTATCTTCTATGTCCTACTCAATAACTACAGATTTTCTTCTTTCTGAGTCTAAAATTATTTATATTTGAAGGTTAGATTCCAAACCTAAGTTGTTTAAGTTCTTTGCTCTCTTAACAGACAAAAATATCAAATGAAGATGATGTTATGCTCAAAAGTCTTCTGGTCATGTTAATAACAGTGTAAGATTTCTGTAAGATCCAGTGTTGATCTATATTCTAATACTTTCTCTAGATGATTACTGTAATGCTACAGTGCAGACATTAGAATCTCAGCCAGCTGGGTTAGTCCAGGGGTGCTCTCTGGAAAGTACATGTAATGGGGTCCTCTAGGCATCTCATGAAAGATAATAAGGATTAGCAAAGTAAAGCAAACTGTTGGACTGTTAAATAGCATAGCTAGTGAGCAATTAGCATGGACAACGATAGGAGAAAAAAAACCCTGTTTTAATACCATGAACGATGTGTGTAAAATTTGTGCTGTTCTGACTTCCTGTATCAGTAAGTACCAGACCCTTCACTTGTTAGAAAAAAAAAAAAAAGAAAGTAGGAGTGGAGAAAAATGGCGAGGCCTGTGAAGACATGCAGCAGTTAGACTTTTCTGACACTGCTGTGTGATTGCATTATTGTTAAATAGTGTTGACAATTCCAAGTATAGGTCTGGACAATTTCTATACATTTTCTGAAACAAAATAGGAATAATTAGTTTCATTGCTCTGATGATGTATTTTCTTTTACTAGCAATTTACTTGGTGTCACTTACTCTGTTTCTTTCAGTGTATAACATTTTGAGAAGGAGACGCGCTTATGAAGTGTATATACAAAGAGATATGGAATAGGGCCAAATTTCAGTAAATTTATACATGGCTCAGAGTCTCTGTTTAGTCAAAATTCCTCTGAAATATACTGTGGATTCAAAACAGGAATGTGGGGAGAAATTCTGGCAGTTTTGAACCTAATAGAAGAGATATTTTTGCTAACAGAGTGGAAACATTTAATCACTAAATGCAAACTAAAAATAGAAAAAGGCCATGCATCTAACCAGATTGCTCAAATTTTATATAAATTGAGGCATAGTTTATTTACATCTCTTAGAAGATGAGGTCAAGTGATAAACATGGCTAAATTCTTGCCACACTCATGAAGTTTCCTTTAAGACTGTACATGTGTACACGGCTTGTTAAAATGTTTAATTTTGCAGTTC
This sequence comes from Turdus rufiventris, assembly GCA_013186435.1. Classification (NCBI taxonomy): domain Eukaryota; kingdom Metazoa; phylum Chordata; class Aves; order Passeriformes; family Turdidae; genus Turdus; species Turdus rufiventris. The sequence goes on along the minus strand of PYHW01009837.1, from coordinate 4,046,025 downwards.
GTCCCTCACCTTTCTATTGAGCACTCATGAATTATGCTTTGAAAGATCAGATTAAGGAAGGACTGTAGTGAAGTATAGATTTATAATTTAGAAGGTATACTTTGTGTCCACCCTTCCCCTGAACATAAAAGTGGTGATGAGTTCTGAGCAGGGGCTGTGAGGACAGTAGTATATATTTTTCTGAATCTATCTCCAATTACTTCCACGACGGCTTGGTGACTACACAGCATGAGAAGATTCCTTCACTGCAGGGACACAGATACAAGTGTAATCATAATTGACCAAACATGCTTTCTTTGGAAGTTGAGAATCGTCTGATTAAAATTAAACTCTGTTGTAAAACAGAGGTCCTAATCTCTCTGGCCATATTCTGAAAGGGAAGGTGTGACATAGAGGTCACTTGCTACTCAAATAGCTAAAAAAATTTAAACACAATTACTGACCTTTTTACATTCTGAAGATATAGCAGATTAATGATGCTTGGTGGTGACTATGGATGAAGTCTTTGGAATTGTAAAAATTCCTTAATGTTGTGGGGCTCTGCATTATTAACTGATAAGAGTTCAACAACAAGTTATTAATTTCCAAGTAAAAAAAAAAAATAATGTGTTCACTAGTGCTAAATGGTTGTGGCTTGTTGATGCTGATGACTATTTTTTATCACTTAAAGGACTGTCCTGGGAAGCTTAATCATTTTTTAGTAGTGGTTAAGTAATTTGCAGACCCAGAATTTTCCTTGGTGGATCAACGATTCAGAATATCCCTTATACTACTTCATATTTTTGATTTGGTTGAGACATAAAAATAAAAATAAAAAAAACCAAACCCCAAAAAACAATCAAAAAAAGCAAATAGACTCTTTTAGCAGGCAAAACACAGTGCAGTTCCTCAAGCTGACTGCTCAAGCTGGCTGTTCCTCACAATACATTCAGTCATGGAATCTGTCAGTACGTAGACACCGTCTCTCACTAAAAGACTCATACCTTGCCATCTGTCATGTTCTGCCTGATCCCATGGTAAAAAATGTCTCCCCCAGTTTTTTTTTTTTAATTTGACAATCATTTCCACTGAGATTGGTGATGGAGTAACCTTCAGAAATGTGTTCCTTTTCCCACTTCTTCCCTGGATTGATCACATCACTTTAGGACTCACATGTAGTCCTAAGTGACTTTGGTGGGTCTTCTAAAGGATGAAGACTGATGTGCAGAAAAGGTTGTGCCTGAACTTTGTCAGTAGGTAACAGTGTAGAAATGTAAATTTTCTACATCCTTTCAAACTTTCGGTAGAGTTTCTCACCTTCAGTAGAAAACCATACATATTATTTGGGCACTGTTTGTATAGATTTTCAGAAATATGTAGCAATGACGATGGAGATGGAGGCAATGAGAGGGCAAGAAGTAAATAACTCTGCAAATTTAATAAATAGCAGGGGTGTACTGTATATGGATAATGCACTTTCATGGGGAACAAAGAAATGACAACACTGTCATATACATATTTCACCTTTAGCTGTTCACCACAATGCATAAATACTGACAATTATCTGACAGCTCATACTTCTCTTTTCCCAGTCAAATATGAATTTGCAAATATTAATCCTGTATTTGTTCCAGTAGAATAGCAAAAGGAGATATGTTACCACAAATTAGCAACTTCAGTGACTTCTGAAATATTCCTAAAATGTTCCTTTGTCACTGTGATGCTAATTTTATGTTGTCTTCATCTCATTTCCCAGATCATCAGTGTCTGTGTTTGAAAGCTAAAATAGCTAAGTCTCTCAGCAAGCATCAGTAACACACGGATGATCTCCAGATCCCTATGCACCAGCTGCAACACATCTTCAGTGAACACCATGGACAGAAGAGACTTAGATGTGCCAAAGATTATGCCAGAGCATCTGTGCATAATCGGCATGCTTATGACCCCAGTCCATCCCACTAGTAATATCTACTGATGTTACTCCATCATTCCTATCAGGCAGACCTTTCAGGTCTTTTTTGCATGAGGTTTCTTCACTGTAGAAGTGTATATAATTAATAGCCAGATTCAAAGGGTGTGCTTTAGATATAAATTCAGTAACTCCATGAATAACAAAGAGCATCCTCACACAAAAGAGGACTGTTTAGCTGCCACAGTCATTGTAGAATATCCAACTAAAAACATTATAGTGCATTCAAAGAAGACCTGATAAAGCAGGGAAGTGCTTGGTAGCCGTGGTAGTTATAGCACATACATAGTGCAGCAAGTACACTGCACATATCCAGACTGTCATGCATGCATGACTTTAAATGCACTGTAATAATTTATGCTAGCTGAGGAAATGGCTTGATGTGGTATCAAAAATAAATTTCTGCTGATCTGAAAATATGGCCCCAAGCCTTGATGACTGGAGCGCTGTTAACGATCTGAAAAATACCTGCAAATCTAAAGTGAATATATGAAGCCTGCAAGCTTTCCACAGTAGCTTTTGGGCTGTATGTTTACAAAAGTCTTGTTAAATACACTTAGAGACTGTGCCTATGTGCTTGTACTTTTCATACAGGTGGGATGGTCAATATCATATGTGACCTTACTGTACAGTTGCTTTTAGCAATTGCTCGTCAAAGAAACCATCATTGAATCCATTTCTAAGATGAAGACTTCTGTCAGAAAATTATTTTATATAAAGTTACTTTATTTCTTGTGACTCTGCAGTTCTCCCAACCGAGAGAAGTGCATTGGATGTTCAGGGGCAGGAAAGGACTTTACGGTAGCCATTAGAAATAATAGTCGTTTTCCATCTAGGAAAGATATCTAAGTTTTCTCATGTGCATCTAGGAATTTAAGTGTAACTTCTGAAGAAACTCCTCTGTTCTGTTGGCTCCCTGTCTGGCATAGGAGCACAGCAAGCATTCTGTGAACTACCATTTCCAAGCGTGGATGTTCTAGAAAACTGAGAGAATGCTACAACGTGTGTCTTTCATGTGTTAAGTCAGCAGATGTTCAGATCTTCTCATTAAAGGCTTCCTACTTGTTTCCCTTAGCTTGCACAGTTTATCACAAATCCCAAAATTTTCTATGAAGATTTGCTCTCACAAATGTAACTGAAAGAAAACTGTAGCTAGTAGACCTGGAATTCAGCAGTTGCATTTCGATGTAACCTTGTAAAAACTCTGTGAAATCTTTCTGTTTTACACTAAGGGACTATTTTATGATGGTAGTCACTGTGGTTACATGTTTATGTAATTTTACAGTCTTGTCAAGAATGCATTTCTACTAGCATCACAAATTATTCAGAGCAACCTATCAGGCTCCTTGTTCATCTAAAAGAATATTTAGAAATATTTGTATTCACGACTTAGTATCAATTCAATGCTCAACTTGTTTGTGTGATTAAATTTTGTTAAGACTTTGTGCTATCACTGAGAGTCAAGTACTTAGTATGCTTTTTTGACTGAAAAAGATATTTGCTCCTATTAGAAAGCAAGGAGAATAAACAGGAGACACCAGATTAATATACCACCATAATCTGAATTTATTGACAAATGTAAAAAACCTAGAGAAAATTGGAGCATGAGGGGTTTTTTACATCTATTTTCTCAATACCATTTGTGATACTATATAGGATGCCGTTCTTCAGTGGAAATCCTGTTGTTAATGCTTAGATTTGTCTGTGTCACATTGCTGTTATTGTGAGGTGACCTCTTTACTATCTGGAACAACAGTCCAGACTTGTCCTGTGATAGGGACATCTTAAGTTGAGAAAAGAGAGACTTTCTCCTTCCAACAGACTCTGGTATTGACAGGCAATTACTCTAGAAAGCCTCTGTCATGGGAGACTATACAGCATTGAGAAAAAATATGTAGCTGCATCACTTAATTCCAGACATTGTGGACTGATGACAAGTTTCTGGCAGTTGTAGGCACCACTGTCTCATATCAATGAAGCTGCTAATGTAAATTCAGAAATACAAGGGACAAGAATGGTGTGCAATAATATTACTCTGTGCTTTTCATTGACTGTACCATTTGGTGGGCATCTCTCTGACTTGTGTTCTGTTACTTCTGGGAAAAAATATTTTATTCTGATAACCAAGTTACCTCAACAGCTGACTTCATCACACCTCCCGCTAGAGCTCATTATGAGTCTTTAGTTAGTTTTTAAGTCAGTCTACTGAGGGTTCTATTTGGCTAACTCAATTTCCCTTTGAGAAATGAATAAAATTTACACTAAATTCTGTTCACTGTTTTTACTTTGGAAGCCACTGAAAATCAAAGCTCTTTTCTCAATTATTTTTATATCAGAGCCTTATCTTTGAGTTATCCTAGTTACTGACTATATGATCTTTACTTTTCCACTACTGCAGACTACCAAGAATAATTTTATAGTTTATAACAGTATTTATTGTGTTTGCCTTTTTCTTCATGGTATAATTCTTTCTATTTCCTGGAAATGCATCTAAAGAAGTGCTATGAGGTATTTTAGTGATGCAAGTGACAGTTTTGGCTTTATGTCTCATTATCTGAAAGACAGCATCTCCAGCAGCACAGGCATATCTCATCCTGCCAAGGCCCAATGTGGAACATAATGTGTGAAAGAGACTCCAAATGAGGAGAATAGATCTCTTTCTTGCTTAAAATGCTGTGAATTTATTCCTCTAGGGTGAATGACTGTATTTTATAACTCAGTTTTAGAGATAATAAATAATTTTAGACCACTGAAGTGACAGGACAGTACATCTGTGTGAAAAGTGAATCATCTGGGGAATAAAAATGAGCAAGACCACTCTGAATTAAGTGCATGAGCCCACAGCCTGAGTTACTGGTTTGATATTGAGATGTTAAAGTGCAAGAGCTTGCTTTCTAGTAGTCCTATGGCTGCAGAAAATGTGATCTCACAGGTTGAAGCTATTTGGATCTGGCCCTGAAGTAGAGATGATAAAAACTCATGTATCCTATTTTCAATTTTTGGGCTGTCAGCTGTGTGTTCCAGAGCCAGAGACCTGGAAGTTGAAGGATCTAAGTGGCATGAGCATCCTGGTGACAAGGACATGAGGACCTCTACAGTGTGCCCACACATAGATCCTGCTGGCTGTGGGATCACCCATCCCAGCTTGAATGGGCAAGGAAAGCCTGCACATACCTGGGAATTGTATCAGTGTCTCAAAGCTGGCCAGTGAAATTGATATTCTGTTGTTATGGCTAATGGTGATAGATAGATAGATAGATAGATAGATAGATAGACATTTGATTGAATAGAGGGTATTTGGCTGAGCAGACATAGAAACTCACAGAGGTTTTGTTTTTGTGATGGGTAGGGCTTTTAAATATATATATATTAATTACAATTGATTCAAATTGGTAAAGTTTAAATTTACAGTAATTTCACCACTATAAGGCGTACTCTTTTGATAAAATTTTCCCCAAACCTGGAAGTGTGCCTTATAGTCTGGTGCACCTTATATAATGGACAAAGTTGGGAAATCTGCAAACCCGGAAGTGTGAGCCGCAATGGGGGGGCAGTGCCGCGGGGGTGCCGAGTCGTGAGCAGGTGTGGGAGCCGGCAGCTGCAGCGGGCAGGAACTGCGCGGGGAGGGAGGGAGCTGCCCCTGGCCCCGGCTCCGGGGGAATGAGAAGCCTCCAGGTGGCGGCGGCTGTGGCCTGGGTGCGGGGGGAACGAGAAGCCACCAGGTGGCACCGGCTGCAGCCTGGGGGGAACGAGAAGCTGCTGGGCGGCAGTGGCCGTGGTCCAGGCACAGGGGCAAGGAGCCGCAAACCGAGCTGCGCCAGCCAGTGCCGGACGAGAGTACCTGGGCCCGTGGCATGGGGAGGGCACCTGGGGCTGCGTTTAAAGGCTATGCCACTCTGTAAAAAATGTTTGCAAACTGCCAGTAATTCATTAATTTGTTGCACATGGCTCAGCTCCTCACTGCAAAAAAAAGTGCGAGCCGTGAGCTGAGACGCGGGGTGGGGGCAGGAGTGGCCATCCCCCGGCAAGTGGCGGCCGCACGGGCTGGGCGGCACCACCCAGCCCCCGATCCCAGCGCCTGCCGTGTGCGCAGGCTGAAAGGGACCACCCAGCCCCTAGTCCCATCCCTGCTGGCCATGTGGGCTGAGAGGGACTGCCCAGCCCCCGGCCAGTGGCAGCCACACAGGGAGAGAGGGAGTGGGCAGCGCTGCGCCGCCCCGAGCCGCGGACGGTCCTGAGCCACCCTGAACTACAACAACCCCGAGGTGTGAGCTGTGGCCGCCCCAAACCACAGCAGCCGTGAGCCGCGGCCGCCCCGAGCCCCACCTCACCAGCCAGGGGTGGGCGGGAGTGCTGGGGAGGACGCTTGGGGCTGCATTTAAAGGCTACACCCATCTGTGAAAAATGTTTGCAAATTGAGCACCTGCCAGTAAACTCCACGATCGTGGGGTTCTGTTACTAATTAGTTACAGTAATTTCACGAATATAAGCCGCACCATTATGACTAAAATTTTGGTCTGAATCCAAAGTGCGGCTTATAATCAGGTGCGGCTTATATATGGACAAAGAATGAAAAGTTGCTGTTTCAGTTTGGAGGACAGGTGTCTGCTGAGAAAGGCAGGAACTTCTCTTTGAAATGGAGAATGTAAACCGCCTCCCTCCAAATTATTAGAATTTTGAAATCAAGGGGCTTTCAGGCAAAGATATGGGAATTAGGAATAACAGTTCTTTACTAGGGAAA
>PYHW01009837.1:4003863-4038763 GCA_013186435.1 Turdus rufiventris | reverse complement strand
TATATGGACAAAAGAACAAAAAGTTGCCAACACCCAGGAGTGCGGCTTATACTCGGTGCGGCTTATAATCGTGAAATTACTGTACTTTGTTGCATGCGGATCTTCGCAGCAAAAAATAAGTGTGCCTTACAGTCCAGTGCGCCTTATGGTCGTGAAATTACTGTAAACTTTTCAATTTGAACAGCTCTTTGGATTGTAACTTTTTACAAGGACCCAAGTAGTAATTCAGGAGAGTCCCACTACGTCTTGCAAAGACAGTAGAGTTGCAAAGGGAGAGGAACTTCAGTTTTTTGATTTTGGGTCCTAAACATATTCAGTAACTACTCTGTGTAGTTAACAGATCCACAGGACTCATGCTGATTAATTTCCTTATCTGAAAGATGTGCTTTTCATACTGTAAATGATATCTAATGCTCTCTGAAGGGCTCTAAAGTTTATAGATTTTATAAGAAAATGTGGAAAATTAATGCATTATTTTCTTACCTTTTTATGATGCTGTGATTCTGTTATTCATAGAATGCTCTATTTTAATACACTTTATGCTTTGCTAGCATTTTAACATTGCAATGTGAAAGAAAAAGAAAACGAGCCTTGTCATGCATATTGAAAAAGTGCTTCAGCTTTAATCCACCCAGAGTCAGTAACTGCTATTTGATCTGAAAGGATGGTACTCATAAACTATAGGAAGGCAAGGGATAAGACATCCTTTATGGTGTAAATGTTATAGTGCATCTCACATTTATTGAAGGCACCATAATTATGCAGAGCCATTACAGTGGATATTCATGGCACTGTATCAAGCAGTATCTTTGAATTTTTTGTAAACTCCATGAGCCTGAATGAAGTACCTGTATCTTTTCATTGCATTCCACTTTTCCTCCGATTTAAATCGACTTCCTGTGAAAGACTGTATTGTTGCATGAATACACACAGCTGCAGCAAAGGAATTAAGGAAGACCATAAGTGTGGAGACTGTATAAGGACTGGTTGAATTGTTGTTAAAGTGAACCTGTTACTTTTTTAGAATTTATTTTGTAGCATTTTCTGTACCATCTTATAAGTTTGATTCATATCTCAGCAATGCTCTAGTTCTGTGGAGACTTTTTAGCTCCTTAATAGGAAAGTAAAAATTAATGATCACTGCTTAATCAAAATGCTTTTCCAGTGATGCTTTTCCTACTGATTATTAGCATTAAAGGTGTTATAAAGCTGGCCATTCAGAACAAGTACAGATTCCTCATAGGTTTAGGAATGACCAGGTTTTGTGATGCTGTTTATCATTCAGAAAAACTGAATTAATAACTATAAATTGCATTGTGATAATGACATTGATATTTGAGAAGAACTTTTTACAAGGCCATGCAGTGATAGGACAAGAGGTAATTGCTGGAAAATTGAAAAGGGGTAGATATTTAGATCAGATATTAGGAAGGAAACACTGGTGGGAATCACAGGCTGGTTGTGTTAGGACCATTCGCTCGCCTCAGAGGAAGGCTGCTGTGCTGTCGGTGGCACAGTGAGGAACAAGGGATTTCTCTGCTGAGCCCCAGCCCAGCTCACGCAGGCACCACACGGCATCACACAGACACCACACGGGCACCACACGGCACCACACAGACACCACATCGGCACCACATGGCACCACACCGGCACCACACAGACACCACACGGGCCCCACACGGACACCACACGGCACCACATGGGCACAGCGCTGGGTTCGCCGCTGTGGGAGGAGCGGGAGGAGCAGGAGGCAGCCACAGCTCTCTCCAGAACCAGGGAATTGGCGCGGCTCCCGGCAGCACAGGGTTGCGGAGAGGCCACTTAATGAAGCATGACAGGTACGGGAGGAACAAAACCGCAGCTCTCGGCAGGCAGGCCATTTAAAATGGTAATACAGGCAGCCTTCATCTCATCCAGTGCTGACACTCTTCAGCATCTGCCTGTGCCTCTCATTCTGTGCACATTGTCAGGTGGATTTCAAAACAAGCACAGCAGGCAAATAAATGCCCTAATCTGAGCAAATATTCTCTCTCCTGCAGGAGCTGTAGACAAGAATGACTGACAGGAACTCACTGCTACTGATGAGCTTGGTTTTTCCTGACTAAACTCTGTAGGTTATTGCTTGTCATGCCCTGCATTTCAGATTACTTATGTAGGTCTCTGGTAAACTTCCCCAGAGCCATATTGGCATGTAAGAATATAATCTGAACTTTCTGTGTCCCATCAGATTGCTGTTTGAAGAAAATTCAGGAATAAACTTTTTGTGGTATAATGGTGAAATTGTATTGACTAAGATTTAATAGAACAGCTATTAATACATCAGAGATATTACATTGCTGGTTTCCTAATTTTTCTGCTTAAACTGGCTGTATTGGGATTAAATGGATAAACAATATACAGTAATTTCACAATTATAAGCCACACCATTTTGACTAAAATTTTGCTCCCACCCCGGAAATGCGGCTTACACTCAGGAGTGGCTAATATATGGAAAAAGTTCGGAAATTTCCAACCCTGGAAGTGTCAGCCAGGGTGCCGAGCTAAGCACCCGCCAGTAAAACCCAGGATTGTGCAATTGTTACAAATTGATTACTCTGTTGCGCAGTGGGTGGAGGCAGGGCGCTCCCTCCCGCTGGCCCCGCGGCGGTGGGGGGGGAGGTGGGCGGGCTCCATGCCTGCCTCCCACTGGCACCGTGGAAGCGGGTGGGCTCCGTCTGCCACCGTGGGCCAGTGCCGGGCCAGGGCAAGTGAGCCAGGTGGCGGTGGCAGCGGCAGCCGGCCCCGAGTGGCCCCGCTGAACGGCAGTGCCACTCTGGGCCACCTGGCCCAGTCAGCAGCCCCAAGTGGGCTGAGCCTGCCCGCCCCCGAGCCGAGCCAGTAAACCCTGCGATCCCGCAATTCTGTTACTAATTGGCAACTTTGTTGCACACGGGTCCTCGCTGCAAACGACAGTGCGGCTTATAATCAGGTGCGGCTTATATATGGACAAAGACCTAAAGGTTGCCGACACCCAGAGCTGTGGCTTATAATTAGGTGTGGCTTATAATCATGAAATTACTGTATTTTGTTTGTTTGTTTGTTTGGTTGGTTGGTTGGTTTTTAGTTTTTTTGTTTTACATTTTATTTTCAAAAATAGGTGAAGTCTAGTAGGTTTTCATGGAACTGTTGTTAAGAGAAGCAATGGCCTGACCACAGTCTGTTGCACAGACAATATTTTATCTGAAATAAGGCCTGATAAATTTCTCCTTTGTAAGTACAAAAATTACATGTATGGTATTTAAAGCGGTACCTTCGTTTTCTCAATCTGGTGACCCAGTTGAGAGTATCAGCATCCTACAAATCACATAGATTACCTCCATCTTCCCAGAGAGCTTTACTTAAGATTTGGATCAGGTTCATTACTATTGTAGTTCTTATTTAGAAGTGTAAAATAATGATATTTGTCTACAAAATAAGGTATATGAGGAAAAAAGTTATTGTTAATATTATTATCTTTATATTTCTTTATATTATCATTAACTTATCTTTATTTATCATTACTTCTTTCTCGTTCACCACTTGCTTCTCTTCTCCTGTCCCTCAGACTGTCTGTATTGAAGCAAATGATAATAATTTATGGTGCTTAGTGTCCAGAGCACAAGTTATGTGAGGAGTGGCTCGAGTAACTGGGGTTGTTTAACCTGGAGAAAAGATGTCTCAGAAGTGACCTTATCACTCTCTACAAGTGCCTGAAATGTGGTTGTAGTGAGGTGGTTGTTGGTACCTTTTCCCAGGTAACAAGTGATAGAATAAAGGTAAATATCCTTAAATTGAGCCAGAGGAAGTTTAGATTGGATATTAGAAACAATTTCTTCACGGAAACATTTTCAAAGCATTGGAACAAGCTGCCCAGAGAAGTGATTGAGTCACCTTACCATCTCTTGAGGTATTTAAATGGCAACATAGTTTAGTGTTAGACTTGGTGGTCCTGGGTTGATGGCTGGACTTAATGGGTCATGGGTTAATGTTGATCTTAAGGGTCTTTTCCAACCTAAGTGATTCTGTGATTCTATGACATATATACTTGAATTTTTTGAGGCAAAATCCTACTTACAGTTATTGACATACAGATATTAATTTTGTTTCTGCTGGAATACAGGCTACATATATTCTGTTTTAGTGTCTGGATCTATGTGCTTTTGGTATCCTCTTGCAATGAATAGAAGACTAGTGTCTCAATACATTTGGATAGTCTTTGGACAATTATGCAAATGTATAGCTCTATTAAGCTAAACTCATGAGCCTTAGTGCTAGGCTTACCCAACTTGCAGTTAGAGGAAACTTCTCCAATTCTGTGATGCATCCTACTGCATTGCATGGAGTATTTTGGTTAATGTTTAGAAATTACGCTTGAGAGTTAGATGGTAGTGCTAATAATTTGTGTGGCACTTTTTTGCATCTTTGAATAGGTCTCAGATAAGAAAACTTGTTTTATTTAATTCTAGTTAAAAGAGAAGAAAACCAAAAACTGTTCTACCTCTTCCAAGTCTTTCATTTCTCCCATACAGCTTTTAATTGGGAGAAAAAAATGACTACTTTTTCTTTGTTTGCAGTAAGGGAATCATACTACTTCAGGCTGATATGATGGGGTATGAGCTAGTCTTTTTAACTATTTTATATTTACTCATTTAGTTTATGCAACAGTTTTTCCAGTTTTTCCTTATATTTTGTAGGAAGAAAATGAGTAAATTATATTAATTTCATTTCCATTTTTGGATAAATGTCCCTTCATTCAAGAAGCAAATGTCTCTGTCTTTGTTTTGTAGAAGTTACATTCTTGTGAATGAAAATTAAATATCTTTCAAAAAACATACAATAAGACATTTTCTACTCAGCATGCATTAACCCTGACTGCAGCAACTTATTTGCCAAGAGGAAAGAACATTATAGCTGTTAATTGTGGTATTGATGAGGATATAAAGCTTTCTTGTTCTTCAAAAGCTGTTCAAATTTCTAGTCTGAGGACTGTTTAATTTGGACTGGTTCTTTGGTATGTTTTGAATCATTCTCAGAGCATTTCTAAAAAAAAAAAAATAAAAAGCTTGTGTATGATTTCATAATCTCTGAATCGTTTCATTATCTCTTACAATGTCCTAGACCTTTCCTCTCCTGTGGTTTGATGTACAAAGGAATGGCAGACATCTTAAGTCTGTCAGACATTTTGCATACCATGCAAGCTCTTAAGCCTGTTCATTGTGATAAATACAGCACTTGCAGATTGATGAAACATTTGGCTATGGTATCACTTAGTTAAGGAGTTAAGGGAATTTGGGAGCTTGAAGCTTTTGCACATTTAAAGTACTTGAAGTTCAATTACGATTTCTTGTTCTTTCCAGATCTTTTCAGTTACTTTATCAATTTATCTGTTGTTATAGACAGTTTAGCGATAGCCTGCATGTTGTACACACAATGTAATTTTTTTCTGAAATTAAAATCACAGATAATTTGCTTTTCAATATTTTTACCCCTACCCTATTCCAAAGTCACACTGCACTCATCTAAATAAACCTTTAATGATACTGACTGCATAACTCCTCAGCTGTGGCATTCTACAATAGCTCTTTGAGGCACTATTTATGCGCTGTTAATTTTTTTCATTAGAGGCTGTTCTGCTTATTAGTCACTTACCATAAAAAAACCCACTTCAGGATTCAACAATGCATTGGGGTGATATTTTTAAAATTAACTCATGGACATCTTTCACTACCTAAAGCAAAATCTCAGGGTGTCACATAAGGAGAGGCAGTGTAATTGGGCAATGCTTATCTTGGACTTATGAGGGCAGACCTAATTTACCATACAAATAATTTTTCATCCATTTTGCCCATCTCCTTCACTCTTTCTCAGCTCTGTGGATCTTTTCTCCCACCCTTCACACTTACTCATTCCATGCCTCCCAAACAAGGCACAGCACTCATCTGTCTGGTTCCCATCGTCCTCTCTTCCTCAACTGCTTATTCCGCTCTTCCCTCCTACTTCCAAACTTCTACCTTTCAATAAGGTAAATATAATTAGATGTAATGAATGATGAATCCAATGCTTTCTACTAATTCCACATTGTCTCCTGTCTTTACCCAGATAATGTGATAGTTTGGACAGCCTCGATTTTAGAGTAAATATTTGTTCTGACAGGGACTTGTTTTTTTAATGTATGCATTTCTGAAATGTTCCCAGAGACAAGATTTTACCAGAATGTCTTTATTTTGGAAGATGGAGGTTAGTAAGATTAGAGCCATTTCTTGGTGCTTGTAGAAGTTTGCTCCTTAGCCTCAGGCTCACTCTGAATAAGTCATGCTCAGGTAGGCTTTATTCCTGCAGTCAAGACATTCTATTGTGCTTCAGGAATGAAGCTGTCAGCCTAAGTCCTTACACTTTAGACAAACATGTCAGAAGATACCTTTTACCTGCTCACTTCTTTCAAAGGAGAGGAAAATGAAATCAGTGTTAAGTCTAGACCCTTGAAGCACATCATCAGCTGTGATGGTGCCAAGTGTTAAAAAGTTATTAAGATCCCAAGCTAGTTGCCAGTCTGACTTTTGACTTCAACATGGGTTGAAAGAGTTCCTTAAAAAATAAAGCAGCTTTTCAGCTGATGGGTAAGCTCTATGGCAAGCCGAAAAGATTAGAGTAATATTTTAAAAGAAGTGTTTGCTATCTGGCCTCAGAAGTTGTAATTAACCTGTGTGAGGCCAGAGCTATATATTATGAAAGAGTGAAAAATATCTGTGCTGTCTGCAGAAAAGGCAATTCATGTATTTTACAGGTTGTGTAGCATTTTAGAGTATAGATTTTAAGACTTTAATTTTAAGTGACAGTGGCATGATCTGTAACTGCAATATACTGCTGAAAACTGTCTTTACCATGCTCTGTATTACTTCTGTGGCTGCTTGTTCCTCAATGGAACCTGAAAGAATAATGCAGACAAATTTCATTTCTTGTTTTTTCACACTTCTGCATCACAATAATATGTGTAGCTAACAGGTTAACAAGTATGCCCTGCTCACTTTCTTTTTATTTAAAAGATTTAACAGGTCACAGAAACCTTTTAAACCTCACAGTACTTTTCAGATCTTGCAGTAATAATAATGTTCATTTTCCCTTTTCAGTCTTTTTTCTCTATTGCCCTCCTACTTTACTGTTGCACTCAGCCTTTTTTATGATTTCTGACAGGATGCTGCCTTCAATCCAGTCCCTCCAACAATTACATTATGTGTGTTTGATTTTACATTATGGATTTAATCATGCATTTAAAAAGAATCTTGGTAGGAGTTAATCATTGTAACTTCACTGGGGCTGAATATCCAAACAAAAATATGTATGAAAGCTGAAATTTCTATTTACAGAAAGAAATGTTGAAATTACAAGACTCCTAGTTTATATGGTATCAAAAGTAGCTATAAAGAGCAGGTAGGTAAAAGTGTAATGTAGAAGACTCAATAGGTTTTTTGCCTCAGGTTTTATTAAAAATACTCCTTTTAAAATGTATTTTGTATACCATTTTGGACATGAGAAATTTAGAAGGTATCTACACTTCAGTAAAATTCTAAAGAAAAGGAAATGTTTGAGGTCCTCTGGCAGGGTGAATTTCTCCTGTCACTTAGATGCTCAGTCTTAACAAAAGTCAGGATATAATCCAAAGTGGAAGAAGCATGGATTGTACTTTGAAAATCTTGATTATTCATTCTTCTACTTTTGAAATTAGCTTTCTGGAACCCCAAATTATATTTATAAATTCTACATACATAGTATACCAAAATACATGTTCCTTCATCTCTTGCATGTCTCAGGGGTGTAAGATTGCTATTAGTACTAGGCAGTAACTCTTTATGAGACATAGGGTGGGGTTTTTTAAAAACCAATAAGTATTCCAGAAAACAGGGCTTATCCTGGATTTTACTTATTCGTGTTAAGGTAGATGAGCTGTGTTTTGTTTTTGGATCACAGTGATGGCAAAAAAATCACAGAATAATCTATATTTGTGTCACTTGTCTAAGGATGTTTTGTCTTTCTTTCTTTATTTATTTTAAATTTTAGTTTAAAAGCTTCTGTTTTGTTTAAAGGTTAGAAGATTTTGTTTACATGTTTCAGTCATCCATATGGCTTAAAGGACCACTTCCACACCATAATCAAAAATCATTAAATATCAAAAGTGAGCAGCAAATACAGAGAGCATAACTAACTCTTTAAGTAAACTAGAAAGTGAATATTTGGGTATAATGAATGCATTCAGAGTTATCATAGCAAACTCCCAATACTTAGGGAGGGTCCACAAGAAAGCTGGTGAAGGCCTTTTTTTGTGGGCATGTAGTGATAGGACAAGGCAGAGTGGCTGTAAACCAGCAAGAACAGGCTCAAAGTAGATACGGGAAAGAATTTCTTTACTATGGGTGTGGTGAGGCATTGGAACAGTTGCCCAGTGAAGCTGTGGGTGTCTCATCCCTGGAAATGTTCAAAGCCAGGTTGGATGGGACTCTGAGCAACCTGTTCTAGGGGAAGGTGTCCCTGCCCACAGCAGAGACGTTGAAACGAGGTTATCATTATGGTCCCTTCCAGCCCAACCCGTTCTACAAGGCTGTGATTCTATGATCATAAATACTAAAGAAAGAAGGGGTGTTGTAGTTTTTTTGCATAATCATTTCCATAGACTCAACCATTACTTTGCATGCCACCTCAAATTCTGTATTCACTGAAAACAAACCCTAAATTATAAGGTTGCCCTTTGAGTTTTGCATGGCTACCAAATTATTTTAAAATAATTTTCTGATCAGCAGCATCGTCATCTTTGTCCCTATTCATGAGTTTTCTATAGCTGATATTTTTTTCTTTAAGTAAATCTAAATGTCATTGGTGTGTCACAGGCCACATAAATTTAAGGGCCAAGAGTCTAGGTTTAGGCTTCAGTGCAAGAGTCTTCATGGTACATCCTCCCACAGTTCTGCTTTACTAAGTATCCAGTCATGCCTGGAGTGCTTCCTTTAAGTGTCTGTAAGAATCATTACTGGGGAAAAACAAAGAATGTGAGGTTGTAGTGAAGATTGTCAGGAAGGTGGTGGAAAGTGCATGGGCTGATGTCCTGTTGCTCAGGACATCAGGAAGGTGAGAAGAACATAAGGTCCCTGTCAACCCCAAAATTATGTCTCAGCATATCAGGCATAATGGCTCTGCTTGGATAGTTCTTCTGACTGTCTGTGCTTCACCCCAGGGAGGCTACTGACCTTTTTACTCCAGTCTTCTACCCTAAAAAAGGGAGAAACTACTGCAGTAATTATTTTCAGAATAAAAAAAACAAACCCTCAAGTATTTTTCATGGCCCTAAATTGATCTAAAGATTAAAAAATTCAGCCGCTTTTCTCTTATTCTGAGTTCCTCTTTTATTGCTTATGCAAGAAGACAGTAGAGGGATTAATTAATGCTAAATGGAAATAATGGAATTAATCTCAAACTACTTTACTTAGTTTTATTTCTCAAAATCAAAAATCCATTGTGAACAGATATCGATAGATTCAGAGTTCAAAATGTGCATAACCTAAAAAATATCTCTAATTTTTATGGCAGTGGCTATTAGCAAAGTATGAACTGTGACAACACACAATGGGAAGGCTGGTGACATGTCACACACTGGGCATAATCAGCTGAAAGGAGTGACTGATGCCTTTTCAAAACTCTCAGCTGTTGTCTTTGAGGATTTTATCTTTCAAAGATGGAAGGTGGAAGTATTCCAATACTCTAGGAGAGAAACACAGGAATGAAAAGGACAGCCAAGGTCAGAAATTCTAGATCAAACCACTCAACTTTAATATCTAAAAAAAAATTAGAATATTTGCAAGCACCTGGATGTTTGCAAAGAAAGCAGCACCAGGCAACATGGATTTGTCAAAAACCAGCTTATTTCCTTTTTGACAGATTAACAGACCTTGTTGTGAGTTACAAAGCCATAGAAATCATTCATTTTCAGAGTAGTAAGAGATGTCTGTCTCTTTTGACAACTTCATAAATAAGCTAGGGAAACATATTCTGGGTTAAACTTTAGAAGGTAAATGTAAAACTCATTGATTGACTGTACTCAAAAGAATTGATGTTTACTGTAAAAAAATGATATATCCACTGTATTCTGGGATGGTCATTTTTAGGCCCATAAGAAAGACATAAATAATAGAATAAAGATTATGCTTGCTAAAGGTGGGAACACGTTAGAAGAGAGGGCTTTAATTTGAAATATTATTGGAAAATCATAAGAAAAATTTATGACATTGGATTATGTATTATGGATATGAGCAATTCCCATTTAAGCAGTGGTAATCAACTACAGAAGTTCATTTTGGAGACTAAGTGTCAAGTTTTGTGGGGAAGGACATGAAGTTTCTATCTAGTCTGACTAAGTCAACAGCATCATTCTACCGTAATAATCTATGGGCACAGCTAAAGGAATGTCTGTGACAAAAATTGTTTCCTTCTCTATCCAGCTGGGGGAGATAGAAATATCATTAAGAGTGGAGCCAGTTTGAGGCAACACACCACAGAGTGCGTGGGGAAGAGCAGAGACATTAAACAGTGGGCACACTGTCTGGGATGATTTAACCAAGATGGGAAAAAAAGAGAATGGGGAAACACAAGAGATGAGTTTTGATCATGCAAAATCAGTTGCAAAACACAAGAAGCAACAGAAGGTGGCCTCTTGGGGGTCCTGTTTGCTCTATTTATGATGATTCTGGGCAAAATCTCTGCAGGAGATCTTTGTAGTTTTTTAGTACACATATAATTACATGACTTTGGTTTTAATAGCATGTGCTTATGCTCACCTGCACACTTTCAGGGTTACTCTTCAAAGATTTGGATTTTTCTCAATCTCTTGGACTGGGATCCAGCTTGCAAAATTCTGCTACTTTCTTAGAAGAGAAAATGTAATTTCCAACAAATCCTATTTCTAGTTTATGTTAAGGCAATTTGATGGCTGCAGCAACTTACGCTATTTTCATACAACCTTTTTGGAGCTTGATGGATTTTAAAGGGTTAAGATTGTGTATTAATTATCTGGAAAGTACATTATCTCTGGTGAAAGTGTTGGTAATGGATAGCTGCTAATTGTTTGGATTAGAGAAGACCATGAAGAATTTCAAGGGGGATAGAGGCAGCAAAATGAACAAATGGTAGCGGATTTTAGGGTCGATTTTAAAAGAGTAGTAGGAATTAAGAATTCTTCTAGGCTCAAGAATAATGTAGCAATTTAGGAAAAAAATGTAAGAGTCAGTATGGGTAAAGGATTACAAGTTTTATTCCTTTGAGTAACAATGAGAACTAAAGCTAGATATCATGATGTTTAAATAATGTGATAATATGGAATTACAGCCCCATGTGAATTGCTGGTACATTAATCTCAAACAATTCTTACCCTTCCAGTGAAATTATGTACATGCACAAGGACATCATAGTTCGACAGTGAAATCTTGAGGGGACTTGTTGAGACACTGTTCTGTTTTGGAACCAGGCTTTGAAGGGAGGAGAGAGAAAAGAGGGAACACCACAGAATGAGTGAAACCATATATGGCTTATAGCTGTGTAGCAAGAGCTCTATTTTCCCCTAATCTGAGAGCAAGGAGAATGGGCACAAGCTTGAAAGTAGCTAAGGACTTTGTATGATGTGTCAGTTACCTGTGGAGTTGATTGCCATCTACAGTGATCATATCCTGATCATGGAGCATGCTGATCACAGAGACTCAGCATCCCTGATGAGACATGCCCTGGGGAATTTCTGTATATTATTTTCTGGTCTTTATTTGGCACACATCACTTCATGGGATATGTGTGAACATCTCAGTTTGCTGGATAAGTATGTAAAAATCCAGCTCCAACCTCAAGTCAGTTAGTTCTTCTTTCTGCATTCTTTCTCTCCCTTTTACTGTTCTGCCATGTCTTTTAACTAATTTTTTAACTTATGCTTAAAATTGCAGGCTACCAATTAATATATTATTTTTTTAAACTGCCTTTTAAATTTATTTATTTATTTATGCCCTTTGATTATTTAAAAATGGGTTTAATTCTCCTTCTAGCCTGTGATGTTAGTATAAATCATATTATTGTCCCTGCAGACCACAACAAAGAGCAGATAACATTCTAACCCCCCTACTCAATGCTGCTGTGATCATGTGCCCTTGCACACTGCTTTTCCAGCACTGTTGTTTTCATAAGAATCTGGGATGTGAACATTTAGCCCTCTAGCTTGTGCACAAATAAATTTTCCTCATCTGTCCATCATGTCTGACTGAATTTGTTATTTTCTTAAGGTTTTTACACTGAAAGTCTCTATAGTTCAAAAGTGGAATACTGCATAACTTTCTTTAGCTTTTGCTACATTACTTTTATTCCATAATCCTGGGAAGGCCCAGGAATCAGGGTAAAAGTAGTAAAATCTAGTCTGTCTAATCTGTCAAGAAGGATCTTTATGAGTCAAACACAGAATGCCTTTCAACTCCTTCCATATGAAATATCTAGCTTGGGGATAGTTTCTGTTTAGGCTGCTCAGTGTAATGCCTTGGCTGAAAAAGAATTCACATTACACAGTGGTTTAGATTCAGCAGTTTGTTGATGTGTTTCAATGACAAACCTACTGCTCTGTGCTCAATGCAGCAGTGCTGAGTGAGTGAGCACAGCATTGTGCCCTGGTGCAGATGCATGGCAAAGCCCTTCAAAATGAAGCTTGTTTTCCCTCTCTGTGTTACAAACAACTCCGAACTGCAGTTCACCACTGTTGAGGTAACTTCAATTGACTGACAGTGGCTGGTTCTTGGCTCCTGTTGCCTGCCTCAAAGATGTCAGGTTGAAAAGCCTCAGTTTAGGCAAACAATAAGGAGCAGTTGATCAAGGTGAAGAGGGAGTGAGTGAAATTAAAACATGATGTTGTTTTAGCTGTTAAGTATTTCCTTTAACAACTTAATGCTAGTTCTTGTTACATAATAGTTACACGTAACTCCTATAGACCTAGGGCTATGTTTTCATGTTTCTCGCGGAAATAAAAATCTGATTCCAACTTATTATCAGCTTTAGATATATATTTCAGACAACAATTGTGAGCATATCTAGCAACTAAAGTATCCAATTTAAATATACTTAAATATTTGTGTATCAGAGATTCAGATGAATCATGCAGTATAAGACCAGTAGACATTTTTCTTCTTTCTGCTAAAATTCATTTAGTTCCTGTAGCCCTTAGTTGCAAAAGAAAAGGTAATCCAGTGCACTTCCAAGATTTCTGCTTTTGGATTTCTTCTACTTTACTTTTGCAGATAGTAGTAATTATTGTTCTTTTTTTTTTCTTTTTTTATTGTGGTCAGCCATTGTCATAGAAGTTGCTAATAATATTTTGCACTGCATAGTTCATTTTAATCCTCTGTTAGCATTTCACTAAGAAATGTGATAATTTTTTTGTACCAATAAGTTGTTTACTAGCATGGGTTCCCCAAAAACTTCAGATCTGAGGAGCTCTGTCATTTTAACAAAACCTAAGTATTTGTACTAAGCTGTATTTAAAGACTTGTAGTATAAGATGAACACTGTGACTGTATGCATAAAAGTCATGTTTCCCTAAAGGTATTGAGTAAATGTTTGCGTAAGTAATTGGATTTGCAATTTGTTTAGTTTGTATGTGCCTTTGGACATCATCAGAGAATTAATCCTGCTGGAAATGTTGCATTGAAGTGATGGTCTTCAGCTCTCATGAGACAGTCTAACATAAACTTTGGAAGGTTGAGTGTTAGTCTTCTAAACATATTCTATTTTCCATCTTAGTTTGCAGTGTTTTACTTAAATATCCTCTAGCACTTTTTAAACAATTTCTAACAAAAATTAAAAATTAAGCTTCATTAAAAAAAGACATTTGGTTTGACAATTGGACAGAACTTAGTGCTGGATTTCATTTTATCTGAAGCATTTTGATCATCCATAAAACATAACTAAGTTTTACCCAATTTTTTCTTCAGAGCTAACTCTTAACACTATAATACAGTACACCCCCAAACATCCTCTCTAACTGTTGCCAACATGATTATATATAAAGCCTCAGCATTAAATTTTGAATTCTTTGATTTTGTTAAAGAGTGTGACAGAGGTACAAGGGAAAAAGTTTGTGGGAATACAATGCCTCTTCCCTTTAGAAAAGTGATTTTAAAATAGAAGTTACATTATTTTCCACTTTTTGCTATTAGTAGATCTCCTGGGTACAGTTACCTTGGAAACATCATATTCTAAAAGGATAAGAATATAAGGAACATTTTTTTGCACCCATTGATGATATCTGGAAAAATGATGCTGTTGATAGCAGTAGAAAAATATTCAGTTTAGCTGAATCCAGAGCCTGACCTGTAAGATAAAATTTGGAAAAGAGAGTGAAATCTTGGTTTGGAATGTCTGAAGTTGAAAATACTTGATGTTTTCTAACCTCTCTTTTTTAAGACCAACCAGTGGCTTAGAGGAGAGGATTGTATTAATGATCTTGGCTTTATGAAGTGTATTATCTAAAGTAGAGCACAGTTTGAATGTAGTACATATATTAGAATATACAGTAATTTCACGATTATAAACTGCACCTGATTATAAGCTGCACATTACAATACAGAGTGTGATAAAAGGTATCTATTCTATCACCATCTGTTGATGGTGGGGGCAGTGATCCCTATCTCCACGGCAGATATTCTGCTAGTGGGCCATTCATTGAAACGAGGCGGGGCATTGTTCTTTATCTTTTACCAACCCATCCTTCTTCCAACGAGTCATTTTCTGCTAATGGCCCATTGAGTCCCACTGTGTGACTGATAAAATTACTGCATCCCATTGGAAGTTGCTCCAGCCAGGGTTAAGAGCCCAACATTTCTTACCAAGATAAAAACAGAGGTTTTGGGACACTACGGTAGCCCCTTTCTCCACTGGACTCCAGAGGAAAATCGGATTTCTCCACATCACCACTGAACCTCCGGAGGGAAACTGCACCTTCTACAGGAGCACTGCTCCAGCTGAATCACATCTGTCACTACAAGAGGACTGCAGCCATCATTTAATCAAACTGCTACCACCACCCTGCCTGAGGGGATGTCAGGTTGTACCCTGACTTTGTCAGGGTTTGGAGTTTGTTTCTTTGTAGTATTGTATTTGTATTTTAATTTCCCTAGAAAAGAACTGTTATTCCTAATTCCCATATTTTTGCCTGAAAGCCGCTTGATTTCAAAATTCTAATAATTTGGAGGTTTGGAGGGAGGGGCTTTACATTCTCCATTTCAAAGAGAAGCTCCTGCCTTTCTCAGCAGACACCTGTCCTCCAAACTAAAACAGCATCTTTCCGTTCTTTGTCCATATAAGCTGCTCCTGATTATAAGCCACACTTCTGGGTTCGGACCAAAATTTTATTCAAAATGGTGGGCTTATAATCATTAAATTACTGTAATTACATTGTTAAGTTGTAAAGAAAGATGATGCAATATTCAGTTCTAAGTTCAGTGCCTAATTATTATTTACAGATGTCATGATTACAGCAGAACTGCAGTTACCACTGAAAATTCAGCCTTTCAAAATTATTAAAATCATGGAAGGATTATTGCTATTAACTACTGTCCCTTTAAATTTCTGAGAGGTGTAATTGACACTTGCCCTATTTTGCATGAACTCTGATGTGGAGAGTGTTATCATGATTAAGTGAAGCTTTTCAAAGGCTTCCTAAAGTCTGCAGGAAGCTCTCAAAGGGCACTTGAATCCACATCGTACTTCATATCTACTCAGGATCCAAAACTACACAGGTCCCCCTGAAAATCATCGTCCTCATTCAACATTTTGGCACTTTGAAATCTGTATGGTTATGAGAGCTACGTATGGGTTGTTTCTGTTGAAAGGGAAATTCGCCAGATGGGACTGGCCTAAAGGCAAGATTGCATGGTGCATTGCTATCCTAGCAGTGACAGGAAGATGCTTTGTAAAAAGCAGGATTATTCTACCACCAGTGATGTTATTGAGTGTTGCTTTTTATTTACCTCCACTTCAAGAGGTAATGCAATCTCTATTTTTCAGCATTTACTGAAGGATTTGATTTTATGTTACATCGCATACTATTTATTTATAGTTCCTAAAAAGGGTAATAGGTAAACTTAACCTTTTCACAGTCATCTGACTGTAAATGCTGATGCCTTGTCATGGAGAGTCTGTTAAAGCTAGTACCACAATGACCAATGGTGCAGGAGAACATCCAGTTTTCTATATTTGTAAATCTTAACAAATGAAACCTTTAACAGCTCTCATGTACAGATGCACACAAAGAGGTACACTGTCTAGGAATGTGACATCTTTGGGTGAAAATCAATAGATCAGTTGGGATCCTCAGGTGAAATCTCAAGATACTAAGTACAGTAATTTCACGAATATAAGCCGCACGGACTATAAGCCGCATGTCTGGGTGTTGGTCAACATTTAGTTCTTTGTCCTTAAATAAGCCGCACCTGAATATAAGCTGCTCTGTCGTTCACAGCGAGGACCCGCGTGCAACGAAGTTGACAAATAGTAACAGAATCGCAGCATGGCGGGGGGTTTACTGGCTCGGCTAAGGCTGTGCAGGCTCGCCCCGCTCAGGGCTGCCAACGGGGCCAGGACGGATCCCCCCGCCCCCTGCTCCCATGGCAGCGGCAGGCGGGGACAGAGCACCCCCCGCTCCCTTGGCGGTGGCGGGGGGTGGGGACAGAGCCACCCCTGCTCCCATGGCGGCGGCGGAGGGCAGGGACGCAGCCTGCCTGCTCCTGCCGCAGCAGGCGGGGGCAGGAGTCCCCCTCTTACCCCACGGGCCGAGGGGATGGCAGCACGGGGCCCCCTCGTCTCTCCCTCGGGCTGGGGCAGAGGAGGGAAGGAGGAACCTCCCCCACACACCCGTGCTGCCTGCAGGGAGCCAGCTCTACCCGTGGCACAACAGAGTAACAATTTGTAACAATCGCGAAATGCCGGCTTTTACTGGCAGGTTGCTCGACTCGGCACCTCTGTTTCCACTTCAGGGGTTGAAAATGTCAGAAAATTATTCACATATTAGCTGCCCCTGAATGTAAGCCGCATTTCCGGTGTGGGAACAAAATTTTAGTCAAAATGGTGCGGGTTATATTCGTGAAACTACTGTAATTATATTGGTGAAACAAGTATTACATAAAAATTAAGAAAGAAATAAATGCCAATGGCATTTTATATTAAATTAATCTGTAACTACTTCTACTATTTAGTTTTAAATTTGTTTCTTCAAAGCTTTAGTTCTCTCTCAGAAAACAGCAGAAATATGAGAGAAAGAGATGTCAGAGCTTCTGGCTGTGTATCAGGTCCCTTTTTTGGTACTAACTCATTGAATAGCTTTTCTTTGATTTTATAACTGCTAAGCTGTGGAATGTTGAAAACACCGGAGGAATGAACAGCTTCAGCTCTGGTTTATGAAAGGGAGTAGATGTTCAACAGACCCTTGATCAAACTTTTGCACAGGATACTGAGGATCTCAGAAAGTGACAAAGTAACTGAAGGAGGAAAAATCATAGAAGAGAAAGAAACAGTCAAAATTGTGTTACAAGTTACTGGAAATACTGTGGAGGGTGAACTGGCAGTACTTTTAAAGAAATAACTTGGGTTTTAATTTGTTATTGAGAAGGGGAACAGTAACATTAGACAGCATGGTATTGTTTGCTGGTTTTTTTCCCCCTTATATTTTTTTTTATACTGGTTTCTTTATCAAGGAAAGACATTCATCTATCAAATACTGAGCATGATTCATATAGATCTTATTTATTTCACAGTGCTGCAGCAATGTTTTGATTGTGTCTTGCCATTGGTATTATCCAAGCGAGCAAGTTCTATTAGTTTTAGGGAGGGGGATGTACCACTTGAAATTAGAGATTATGGTCATAGCAGTGTCATGCAGAGCATCAGTCATGTGCTTGCTGGAAAAGCAGAAATAAAAAAAAAATCACAGTTTTGGCTGACCTGTTGGAGCATGGATTTTATACACATCTCCAGTGATGCTGTGAGATCATGTCAGTAATTAAGGCAGGTCATTATGGTGCTCTGGCAGTCAGTATAGTCAGGCAGTTTGATGAATGCCTGACCCAGCATATGCAGGGCTAAGTGCCCCCAGACAGCTCCTAACATATTACCTCATGCTCAGAGAAAAGGCAGCCAGTCTACTGTCAGTTTAAAGAGACTTGAAAAAACAGAAAGGAGGCTGATGTATCAAGTCAGTAGTGAAGAGAAAGATTTGTATCATTTACAGTCCAAAAAGAGATTTGGAGTCATTATCAAGTTTGCTTGATAAGGAAGACAAAAAAAAAGGAAAGAAAACCAAAAGGCCTTCAGTTCACATTGGACATCTTCACGCTATATAAATATGTTTTCCATCATGCACATCCTCATTATGCAATATGACTGGTGTCTTTATGTGGATCCATGGTAATTCACTGCTAGATAATACACATGTTGCTCATTAGTCTATTATCTAACTGTTTATCAATCATCATCTTACACGCCCGTCCCTTTATTTGCAATGCTTTCTATTTTTCAGGTCAGCTCACTGTTGCCTGAACATGCTGTCAGAATTCCTTATTGTTCTCCAGCCTTCTTCCTCCTCCAGAAAGCTCACTTCTGACAACAAAAGTATTTAGATACCATGACAATACAGGTTTTGTGTACATGTGTCTGGGTGCAAAACATGGACTGCAAGAAGTGGGCACTGGAAGAGGTTGAAAACTCTAAGCTGGCTCTTAGAGTGTGGGGTGGGTGTCCAGGATTGGCAGCTGGAATATGAAACCAACTCCCTTCCCATACATATGGGACATGCTTCTCATTTGTGAATAGTTTCTGTTAGCAAGCAGGAAGACAGAGGAGAAGCTGAGATATTTATACTCTTAACAGCTGGAAGAGCCACCCTGGATGGCACCAGTCAGAACTGTTCTCCCATGTCAGAGCTCAGCACATTGCGTCACTCTCTTAAACACTCTGCTGGCTGTGCTTCTTCCTGGCACTGACAGCTTTAGAGAGAAGTGATGAGGAAAATCTTGTAGCAGCAAAGAATTATTCTGAACTAGAGAAATATTCAGCTCAGCATCTCAGTGTGTATGCAGTTACATAACTAATACCAAA
Source organism: Turdus rufiventris (assembly GCA_013186435.1). NCBI lineage: Eukaryota > Metazoa > Chordata > Aves > Passeriformes > Turdidae > Turdus > Turdus rufiventris. The sequence continues at coordinate 4,019,593 of PYHW01009837.1, read as the reverse complement.
TAAGACAAAGTACATTTGCCAGGTACGTTAAAAAAAAAAATTGCAGAGGTACAATAACACAGTTCTACCATAGTGAATCATCTTTCCTAGGTAGAACCATTGTTTAAAGATAGTACAGACCATAAGTTAAAGCAAATTAGTTGCTTGAAAATGAGGAGAAGGATAGCTTTTTTATCTGCTTTAATTTAACATTCTGGAAACTTCCTTTCAATTTCAAGTAGTTATTCAAATTTAATCATGGGGGTGTCAGAGTATGAAAACGTCTAGTTATGATATTGGAGAATTTCAACTTTCACTTTAATGATACTACTTGTGCCTGCATTGAGAAGTATCCATGGAAACAGTGCCGTAATTCATAAATTGTAGAGCTGTATAAAATCTCTTTACCACAAATATGTTTCAGGAAGAAAATCAAGAAGATGCTTTTCATGCCAGTGTTGCACAGCTAAAGAGGATTTCTCTTAAGGCAATGATTTGAGCCATCCCACAGTATATAAAATTATTTAGTATTTTCTGACTTAAAGAACTAAGAAAATCAGATCGGACCCATGAAATTCTCACCTTCCCAAGCAGATAATGTATCACAAAAAATAAGCTTGAATATAAGTTTTCATGCGAAGTATAAAGTTGAAGTCACACTCCTTCTGTGAGAAGTTTTTTTTTAATTAGCAGATCATAGCGGAATAAAAGGTTAATACTCTGCTGGTATGTGCCTAAAGTATAGTTTGGGTTCTTACTAAAGTCCAGGTAAGTAAGCATGAATCGACTAAAGTAATGATTAAAAATGGTCATTTAAGTACAGTAATTTCACGACTATAAGGTGCACCCTTTTGACTAAAATATTCCCCCGAACCCGGAAGTGCGCCTTATAGTCTGGTGCGCCTTATCTGATGTGCAAAGGTCGGAAATTTGCGAACCTGGAAGTGTGATCTGTGAGCTGACCTGGGACCCACAGGAGCTGCGGCTGTGCGGGGGGAGTCGGGAACCGTGGGAACCGCAGTCGCCAGGCAGGGAAAACCGGCAACTGGTGCGGCTGCTGGCCAGGGAGAAGTGGGGGGAAACGGCGCGGCAGCAGGGAAAAGCCAAGAAGGACTGTGGGAAAGCGCCGAGAAGTGGCAAGAAAGCGCCGTGGGAAAGCGCCGCGAGAAAGCGCAGAAAAGTGGCAAGAAAGTGTCACGGGAAAGCGCTGAAAAGCAGCTAGAAAGCACCGCGAGAAAGTGCTGAAAAGTGGCGAGAAAACCCGGCGGGAAAGTGCCAAAAAGCAGCAAGAAAACGCCACGGGAAAGCACCAAATACATCGCTGCCGGCTCCGTAAACAGCGCTGCAGCCCCGTAAACAGCGCTGCCGGCCCCACAAACAGCACTGCAGCCCCGTAAACAGCGCCGCCGGCCATGTAAGCAGTGCCACCATGGCCAAGAGCTGCTCCGAGCTGCTGCCGCTCTGTGCCGCTGCGAGCCCTGACTGCTTCGTGCCCTGGGGTGCCGCGCTTGCTCCACACCATGGCAAGCCCTGACTGCTCTGACATGGCAAGCCATACCCGCTCCGTGCTGTGGTGCACCATGCCTGGTTCATGCCACCGCTAGCCCTGGCTGCTCCGAGCCACGCCCGCTCTGACCTGCTCTGAGCCACGCCTGCTCCGTGCCGTGGCGAGCCACAACCGCTCCGTGCCGCGGTGAGCCCCAACCACTCCATGCCACCGCTAGCCCAGGCTGCTCTGAGCCACGCCCGTTCTGAGCTGCGGCAAGCCCTGACCGCTCCATGCCACTCTGAACCACCGCCGCCTCGAGCCCTGCCTTGGCAGCCGGCGTCGGGGGTGGGTGGGAGTGCCGGGCCCCGTGCACAGGGAGGGCACTTGGGACTGCATTTAAAGGCTACACCAATCTGTTAAAATGTTTCCAATTTGAGCATATGCCAGTAAACTCCACGATTGCGGGGTTCTGTTACTAATTTGTTACTTTGTTCAGCACGGCACGGATCCTTGCTGCAAAAAAAAAAGGTGCGTCTTATAGTCCAGTGCGCCTTGTCTGAGCTACAAAGTTGCGAAATGTGCTGGCTCCGGGGGTACGCCTTATAGTCCGGTGTTTCTTATGGTCGTGAAATTACTGTACTCTGGAGATTAATTTCTAAGGCAAGGATTTTTTTGTTTGTTTTTTTGTTTTGGTTTTTGTTTTGTTTGCTTTGGTTTGGTTTTTTGGGGGGGGTTTGTTTTTTATTTTAGATTGGTTTGTTTGTTTGATTATAGTTTGGTTTTTTTAACACACCTGTAAGCTCATAATTTTACTCAAGTTAAATGTCAAACAACTCTGTTGTTCAAATAAGTGCAAAATATTTATTTCTGCTATGTTCTTGTAAAATGCAAATCAAGGAACTTATTTCCTAGACTTGTACTTTTCAAAGACTAGTTGTCTAACTTTGGTTAAGTCAGTGAAGACTACAAGTCCAAAAAGCTTATTCCTCCTTTCTATTTTCATTCAAAATAAATAATTTGTGTTGCTGTGATCCTGGCTGGAGACCTTTGTTCATGGAGGAGTGAATGATCCCTGTAGCAATGAGTCTGTGTAGGTGCAGCCCCACACTGTGCTTTGCCAAAGGTACTGTGTGGACGCCAAGCCAATGCTGAACTTTGCAAGTCCTGAGGCCACAGGATGAACTTGGTCTGTAGGCAGCACACAGCTAGTGCTGGTTATTATGCAGCAGCAAGTTATCAAGTGAAATGCTATTTGTTTGGTAGTAGAAATGACTTGAATTTTTTCTCTAAAGAAAATCCTATAAGAACATAAAAGACCAAAATGGGATTCCCCCAGCAGGAATGAGGTCTGCACAGCATGCCATGCCCTCGCTGGACATCTGTTCAGTGCTGGACACCTCAGGGTTTCCAGCATGTGAATGCACTTAGGATTGTCTATATATCCTCTCTTTCTGTATAGTTTAGCTCTGATAAATGGCATTTTAAGGGATGCTTTCCTGCAGCATGTGAGTGCCTTTCTTAATGGTGAATAAATGAACAATCATTTCCTGTACAAAACATGTATGTAATCTAGGTAATCAAATAAATCAGTTTTTTTAAAATGCCAGAGGGATTGCACATAGCTCACAGTGAGAGATGAGGCATTGCTCTGACACGTAGCTGGAGCTTGGAAGTTCAAATACTGATAATGCTATATTGGTGTCTGATAACTGTCATTTCTGGTTTACTACTTAGTAACTTATGAAAACTTTCTTTCCTCTGAAGAATGCCCCTATATGCTAAATATCAACAAATATTTTAAAAAACCTTATTTTCCAGCAGGTTAAAGGAGTTTTGGAGGAAATTTTGAACAAGATGAGCAGCACCTTTTCTTGAGATCTCTATGTCAAAAATAGCTTTTCCAAATGACCTCAAATGCTGGCAAAATGAATTTTTCTGTCACAGTTCAAGGAGGCAGTATCTGAAGTAGTAATTAACCTTTTTAAGGAGCATTTTAAGGAGAAGGTATATTTGAGCTTATAACACAATATATACTTCAACATTAGAGTAGGAAACTATTTCTATATTGTCTTAATATGATTTTTACCAAACAGCATTAGACAGTAATTACTTATTTCCAGTGAAATAACAGGCTGGACTTTTCAGTCTTGAATGCCTTCAGATTACTGGATCACTGAAAGCCAGCATGTCAAAAATAAAAAGGAAAATTACAACCTAACTGTTGCATCTGTGTTTTACAGCCAGTCCTCAAAAGTGAATGACCAGACGGGTCAAATACAATCAAGACCTTAGACCAAAAGTGAAACTGAATTTCCCTTCTATAATAATAAGACAACACTTGTATATATAATAGTTCAGTATAGGTTAGCAGAGAGATCTGCTCAGGATATCTGATTATAATGTTTGGAGCCACTACAAGCAATAGGTTTTGTTGCAGGTGATCAGTCATGGACAGTTTTCATAGTCTGATACACACCTCTAGGTGTGACTGGATGATGTGATCCCTGGACAGTCAGTGACAAAGAATTTAAAATAAAGTTTTTGTTTCTCTCACCATTCTGCAATCCATGTAGTCTCCTTGAGCTGGAGATTCCTGTTTTCTCTCCCTACTGTTCAGGATACACACCCTTCTGAGAACCTGCTAATGACTTCATGAGCACAACTGAGCCGTGGGCATTACTTCTGTTTTGTTCTAAACCCAGTTCCTGCCCAGGTTTCAGTCAGATTGATCAAGACGTGACCATCTGTGCTCATAGTCTTAGCCCTTCAGGTTTCAACCTGTGCTTATGCTTTGTCCTTCCATGGCTCCTGGCATTATGCAATCAGTACTCTTCACACTCATTTTAAGTAGTTCACTTGACACAGAAATTACTTCCTTGGTGTGTATGTGTACATTATTATCTTGACTACATGCTGTAACATATCTAAAAATGGTAATGAATCTTAAAAAGAAAGACCCTTATAAAGATTCATTACTTAGTTACAGTACGTTTTTGGACACTGGAATAAATTATTGTTAGTTTACTGTTAGTGGTTTTGGTGAAATTAATTTGGTTTTAATGACAAGGGAGATGTGTTAATGCAGGTGTAACCTGTCTGTCTAGAGGACTGTCTGTCATACTGTAACTGACTCAGGCTGGTAATCTTAACAACAGATACCGTGGCAAGCTTACCTTAACTTATTGCAATATGATTTTCACTGTTGTTTACACTAGTGCATATTGAGAGCTATTAGATACTGTTTTGCATAAAATCATGGAATCAGAGAATGATTAAAGTAGGAAAAGGCTTCCGAGATCATCAAGCCAGCCATTAACCTGCCAGGTCCACCACTAAACCAGGTCTCTAAGCAACACATCTACGTGTGTTTCTCCTATAAGTCTTTAAATACATACCTCTCCCACTTAAATTCTCTTGTTTATATTTATAATATGCCTTTCTTCTCCACCTATAATTATTTCCTTATTATAAAATTATCCTAAGTATGTCATTTTCATAACTGTTTCAGGAGCTTTTCTTACCTTTTATTTACTTGCCCTTTCTCATGCCAGTATAAACCAGATTTTTTTTATAACTGAAGTTGTTATTTTTTCAGGTATTCCAGATTAAAAAAAAAAATCTTCATGGAACGTAACTTTTACTTTCAAAATAAATTTAAAAATCATTTATATCCATTAGTTTCGTGTTTCTCATATGAAATTGTTACCAGAAAACACAGTCTTTTAGAATTTTAACTGCCTAAGAAGCTGATATCAATAGTCTTACATTTCTGTGTGAGGGTATACTAAGAAAAGTACAGATGATGTGCTTAATCCAAAATTTCTTTAGGAGGAAATGGAAAAGATTTTTTTCTACATGGACGTACAGTTCTTCCTAGTAATTTTACTGTGCTCCAAAATTATGTCATTTCAACCTGTAGACCATTTTGCAATCTGTAAACATAAGCTTTTTTTTTAAGTTTTGAGAAAATATGTTTTACATAGCTTCATATGTTCTATCAGGTTCTTAGGGAACTGAAAACACTTGATCCTAGGTCAGCTGTCTGTGGAATCCAACTGATACTTTCCCAAACCAGCTATGCAAGAAGGGGCTTGAAAAGGTGTAAGGTTGAAGCACTTATATTCTACAGAATTGAATATAAAGAGATGGGACATTCCACAATAGTTACATTTAACTTTTTCCCAAAGCAGTAGTAGGACTTCCTTGTACCATGACCTCAGGAAATTTTCTGAAGCTCTATATTATGGAGATCATTTGTTTAAAAGGTTTCATTTGACTCTATTTATTTCTCCCTCTTTTAATAACTCCCTGATTTTTAACACCTGCTTTCGTATGCTGAGTGTTGAGGTGGAGTTTTGGATTTATTCACAATATTGTTCTACATCAAAATGCTTGGTGTGTAAAGTACATTGTCCCTTTGCAAGTGGAGTCATATGTTTTCTTACAAACAAAAACTATCCAGTTGTTTGTACTCTGAGATATTAAAATTATCTCACCTTCACCATGTCTCTAATCATCCCTCTTGATATTAACTTTATCCCTAAGCATCAAAGAACTATTTTCTACGCTTGCAAATTAATTTCTAATTAATTTTTTTTCTGATTATATTTATATTTCCTCAGAAATTCTCAGTTCTAGCTTTCTTTTGCCTGTTTCAGTCTATTGCATAGTACAATAGGACTTACAGAAACACATACACATACTGCTGCTCTCACAGGATATTAATCCTAACCATAATTAAGTCTTCTTGGATTCTGACTGGGGATAATTTTGGACATTAGTCATGTGTCTTGAACTAACGAGTATTTGGTTAAGCTGATTGGTGAATTTGGATATAAGTATCCAATTATGCCTGTTTATATTGTTATGAAAATACGTAGTGCTCTTTGCTGAGTTTTTATAGATGACAAAATTAATTAATCTAATTTTACTGTTGCTTATTACACTATGAAAGGATTCACTGCCTATTGTTCATTTCCCTACGTCTTCCTTTAATCTGTCATCACTTAAGTCCATAAAAGCAACTTCCATGGCATGTATTTGAAATTTAAATTTGAAAAAGACCATTTTCACATTCTGCAGAAAATACATCTTTTATATTGTCTTTTCCTCATTGAAACCTTAGGCATAGACACAAACAGTTTTTTCATAGCATCTTTTCCTAATAAGTCATCAATGACTTCCAAGCCAAAGCCTAACAACTGCATAATTTTCCCAATTTCTGTTGTGGTGTTTAATCTCCACCACAGAATTGCACAGACATTTAAAACCGGAGAGACCTTTCTGTATAATTTCTCTCAAAACCGCCCTGTTAATGTAGTTCTGTTTTGGGTGATCCACAGCCCTAATAAGAACCCCTGAGCTTCAAACTAGAAAGGTTGCACATGTAATGATATTAATAGCTTCCCACCCAGCAATCTTTGCCAGTTGTGCTTTCTTATTGGTAATGTTATGCCAAGCCCCCACTGCCCCCTTAGGTCAATCCCTGTCCTTTCATTCCCCTAGAAATATACTAAAATCCTTGATAAAGTTCAGATTTTCAGGCTTTTCTCTTGTAATTTTTCCCAGTCTTTATTGCTTTTGTCAATGTAAACAAGAAGAGGGTCCATACTGATATTCTAGTAGGGTCATACTGATCCAAATCTCTTAGTCTCCAATTTTATTCAGACTAAAAACAGTTGACCTGAAAACATATCTCTTTCTCTCACCCTTCCCAAATCTGTTTCTCCCCCTAAAAAATAAACCCTGTAAAAGGCTAGAAATAGGTGGATATTAATTACAAATGGATCTGCAACCTGTTAGATGCAGTACCTTAACTCTAGCAGCAAAATAAGTGCAGAGTAATTCAAATGATGTGAAAAACAAAGCCACACTGAACAAACAAGTATAATGGGTAATGCTCAGGCCATCAGTCTGAAGAAAAATTAAGGTATTTGTAGTCATGCAGAATCCACTTATTAAAATGGATCAGCCTGAGCTGTGTACTTTGCCACTAAATAAATTATAAAGAAAAGTCAGTGTAATTTATCAATTTTAAACCACTAAATTAGTATCACTGACAATAAAATTCCACAAGCTTCATTTTCCAATTCTCAGATATAGGAACTTATTCAGTGATTCTTAATCCACAATGTTTCAACAATTACTGACAAACCAGCTTATCAGTATAGACTTAACAGCTTTAATTTAATAGTGATTAGTACCAAGGCTCTCTGCTACTCTAAAGGGTACTCTTCATATTTCATTTCTTAATGTTTATTTTGGGTTACAGTGAACTGGGAAAATAAAATCCCAAACATCAAATATATAGTTAAAACATTGCAGAAGGGTCAGTGGATCAGCCTATTTACTATGTAGAGGCCATGGAAATATAATTTTATTGAAACATTTTTTTTTCAGTCTAGGTTCATGGACAGGCAACACTGCTGCCTTAGAAACTTGCAATTCAGTGTTCTCCTGCTCTGCTTTTCAACAGAAGTGGAAAACCAAAAGACTTACATTCAAGAAAAGACATTCACAGGAACCATGCACTTAAAGTTTCAAAAGCATTTTTCTTTGATGGATTATGATCATTAGTGTTGAAAGTTTTCATATCCCCTATATTTTCCTTTGCAGTTTATTCTCACTGAATCTTTGACTTGTCCGCTGAAAAATATTTGTTGGAGACAGTGCAAGGGGTGCTAGCAGCCCTTTAGTAAAGCCAGCATTTGACATCTAAAAAATATGTGCTTGCCAACTGTTTTTATTAGGAAAAAAAATAGAATTTACTGGGATTAAAAAAAAAAAAAAAAGAAACACAGGTGTCATACATTAGGACTGTTGAAAACCCATGACTTTTTGGTACATTTATTACAAAATACAAAGAGATTTGCTTTTGTTATATATGACAAAAGTGCTTGAGATAGCAGAGGAAGTAGGGAGAAAGAAGATTTTATTAAAAGATCCATGGCTCTAAATCTCCAAGCCTTTTTGCAGTTGATGTAGGGATGTGTACCCTGTCCATATCACAGTGCTATTCAATAGCAGCACAGGCTGAGAATTACTTCCTGCTACATCAGCTAGGAATTTGCAGAGAATAGCAGTAGTGGGGCTCCACTATTTTTAACTGTTGTTAACTGTAGATAACTGCTAATGAAAAAAATTGAAGTTGACAGGTGGTCATGATGTATCTTAGAGTGATATGGCCACATCTCTGATCCATAACAGTTAAATGTTGACAGTATCATATTTTAAGGGAAGTTGCTTTGTTCTGCTGGAAGAAATACACCTTACTGATGTGAAAATGTTGATCGAGCCCAGTCAAATTTCATCTGGGAAATGTGTTAAGACAGTTTCTCCTCCTCTTTTTCCTGATGCACAATGGGCTTAAAGGAACTATCAAAGCCATGAAATAGCCCCTCTGCTTTCTCTTCTGACTCTTTATGTTGGAGAACACTTTCATTAATGTAGCTTCTAAATTTTCTCAGTAGTCACTCCCAGTTCTAGGTTGGTGAACCCAAATGTGGCATTTTGTCACTAAATCTTAAAAACAGTGGAAATACCAGGAATAAGCCATCGTGAGTTAGAAGCCTAATATTACAATGTGGGTCCGAGTGAACTTTGTAAACCATAGGAAGCCATCTGAGTATAATCACATTCAAAGACAACAACCATCCATGTGAAATATCCTGGGTTTGAAATCAGCAGCAGTAGCACCTTGTGCTCAGTCACAAACAAGCTGAATTGCCATCACTGGAGGAATAAAGTCAGTTGAATCCCTTGTGCTGCAAGAATGAACCTTCACTCACAGCTCTGGTATTTTCTGCGCATTCTGGTATTAAGGTGTGTTCCGCAGCACAGCAGGGGATCATAGTGATCAGTACAAATTTCTAGATCCAGGAAAATTGCAGGAGAATGCTGAGACCCATGTGGACTCTTTACTCTTATGTGAAGATCAAGTTTATGACCATCTGAAGAACCTGAATGTGCATAAATCTATGGGACTCAATGAGATGTGTCTTAGAATCCTGAGCAAAATGCCTGATGTAGTTGCCAAGCCACTCTCCATGTTACTTGAAAGGTCATGACAGTCAGGTGAAGTCCCAAGCTACTGGAAAAAGGTGAACATTGTACTCATCTTTAAAAAGGGTAGAAAGGAAGACCCTGAGATCTACTGGCCTGTCAGCCTCACCTCACCATGCCTTGGAAGGTCATGGAAAAGATCCTCCCAGAAGCTATGCTAAGGCACATGCAGGACAGGGCAGTGATTTGAGACAGCCAGCACAGCTTTACCAAGGGCAAGTCCTGTCTGATCAACCCAGTGGCCTTCTGAGATGGAGCAACTCCATCAGCAGACAAGGGAAGGGCTACAGATGTCATTTATCTGGACTTTGTAATGCCTTTGACACTGTCCCCCATAACATCTCTCTCTCTAAATTGTACAGAGATGGATTTGATGCATGGACTGTTAGGTGGAAAAGGAATTGATTAGACAGTTGCATCCACAGAGTAGCGCTCAACAGAGCAGATTCATGATGTACACCACTGATAAGTGATGTCCCTCAGGCGTCCAAACTGGGACCAGCGGTATTTAATGTAGTCATTAATGACATAGACAAAGGGATTGAGTGCACCCTCACCAAATTTGCAGATGACACCAAGGTAAGCAGTGCTGTTGACACTCCTGAAGAACAGGAAGGGACCTGGACAAATTCCAGAAGTGAGCCTGTGGGAATCTCATGAGGTTTAACAAGGCCAAGTGAGAGGTTCTGCGCCTGGGCTGGGGCAACCCCAGCACCAAGAAAGGCTGGTGCATGAACAGGTTAAGAGAAGCCCAGGGGAGATGAACTTGGGGGTGCTGATAGATGAGAGGCTGGACATGATCTAGTGATGTGCACCCACATCCCAGAAAGCCAAATGCCTCCTGAGCTGCATCCAAAGCAGTGTGGGCAGCAGGGCCAGGGAGATATTCTCCCCTCTGCCCCACTCTGGTAAGACTCCACTTGCAGTGCTGTATCCAGCTCTGGGTCCCCAGAACAGGGAGGACACTGACCTGTGGGAGCAAGTCCAGCAGAGGGACACCAAGAACTGGAGCACCTCTCCTATGGGGAAAGGCTGAGAGGGCTGAGTTTGTTCAGCCTGGAAAACAGAAGGTTTTGAGTGACATAACTGCAGTCTTTCAATGCCTGAAGGGAGCCTACAAGAAAGATGGAGACACTACACACAAGAGCATACAAGAACAAGGGACAATGGCTTCAAACTGAAAGAGAGTAGGCTTAGATTAAATATTAGGAAGAAATTCTTTTGTGTGCGTTTGGTGAGGCACTGGAACAGGTTGTCCAGAGAGGTTGTGGTCACCCCATTGCTGAAAGTGTTGAAGGCCAGGTTGGATGGGGCTTTGAGCAACCTGGTGTAGTGATAGGTGTCTCATGGCAGTGTGGTTTGGAAATAGATGATCTTTAAGCTCCCTCCCAACCCAAATAATTATATGAACCTATGAGGAGAATTGATAAAAACACAGTTGAAGTAGCAGTAGCAGCTTTTGGGTGCTCACCTTAATGTTATGGCTTCTGCTTGGTGCAGCATGCTGCTGGTGGAGTCTTGGGTGTGGGTGTAGAGGGGAGTAGGAAAAGAGGAGCTGGGTTCATGTTTCTTTCACAGTTCCACTGACTGCTCAAAAGCAGGATCCACAAATAGCATTAACTGATGCCAAAGTACTGGTGAGAGACATGTCAGCAACACTCAGTTTAGATGAGAATCTAACATGGTTTGTCTATGATTTATTATCTGCCAAAGAAGTTTTACATAGCTACACTTAAAAATAACAACCTTAGGCTTAATACTGTAGAAATATGCATTTTCTGTGGAACTGTGTCAGTGTAGGCACAAATCCTTTTATATATCTGCTCCTCACACAAGATGTTCAATTACTCACTTTTATTGGCCATTAGGAAAGCAAACCACACAGGAAAGGGTGGGATTCCAGACTCATCGCTCCATTTGATTATTTCTGTTTTTCAGGCCTACAGAGTAATTACCTCTGATTTATAATACTATCAGTATTGTGTGTATACTGATGCTGATATGTATTTTAAGCAGCTTTAAAACCAGTTTGGTAAACTGGGTAAGTTGAATCTCAAGAATAAACTTGTGATTCTCACCCCTCCCTCACCCTAAAACACTTTAAAATTCAGATGTTCCAAAGCTTTGTTATGTGTTTGTTTTGCTTTTCTGTTGTTTGATTTCTAGCAGAACATTGTAAAGTTTATGTAATTTTGGGCCTAGCAGTTAATGTGTGCCCTGCAGGCAGGCTCCATATGAATTAGAAAGAAATTCAATTACTGAGCTACTGATAACTTATCTCAACAGAATGCAAATGGATTAAGATGGCTAAGTGCTCACTTGCTTATAAATGTACCATTTAACTAGAAAACATGCTCTTTAAGAAAAGCAATGACACAAAAGCTATTTTTATGTTTTATCATTCTAGGGGTTTTTGTATTTCGTATTACACCACTTACAATTCAAACTATAGTGGTCCTTATTACAAAAAAATTAGAATGAAAACAATAAAACAAATGTATTTTATTTCCCAGAGACAGTGGATATATTTCCTCTCTAAAAAAGATTAATGGCCTTTTTGATAAAAACTGTTAGACATTTTATACATATAGATTTGCTGTTCTAGGACATTAATATTGAAATTAAGACTCCAGTTTCTGTAAAATGTGGTTATCTCTATTTGTGATTATTATTTATTATACATGGAACAATGAGCTAATTTCATTTTCCTATTTAAAAATATCCCCTTCTTTATCCCCCTCATGCTGATGTCAATTTTATATATATACAGAAATTGGTCTCTGTGTGTTTCTCATCTTCACAACCAGTGGAGGCATATGTTTATTAACTTACAGAGTTAATGAATTAGCCCATGTTTCTCTATGGGCTTAGAGAATATAGAAGTTATTTATTTATAGTGCATGTAATGTATATAGCTTTAGGCTCTTTACTGATGCATTTCCTTCCCAAGAAAAAAACCCTGCTGTTCTCTGTTTTATAGTTATCACATGGGAAACTGATTGTCATGTAGTTTTGGGAAACTAGTTAGATGGGTTCACTGCTAATTTTGATCTCAAAACTTCATATGCTTTGGTCTGAAAAACCATGTATTTTCAACAAGAAAATAATAATAGTAATAGTAATAGTAATAGTAATAGTAATAGTAATAGTAATAGTAATAGTAATAATAATAACTATTCAAAAATCTTGTGTTTGTGCCTGGAATAATCCTACTATGAAGTCATCCTAACAGTTCTGCAAATTAAATTTAATAAGTGCTAGATAAATATGCAACTTTTGTAGGCTGAAGGACTTAATTTATCTTTGTTATAATTAATAGCTATAAATATACTCATTGAAATAATTTGCGCGAATCTGGATACTTGATTCATTTCAGTTGTTAAGAAATATTCCTATATAACTTTTGTAAAACTGATATTTCTTCAGATTATAAACTATTTTTTTTCTTTTTCACAACAGTGAAGATGTTAAATAGGTCTTGCAGTTGTGGGGTTAGAAGAATGACTTTCATAAAAGTGTTTTTATGAAATAAGTTTGAAAGAGAAATAATGAGTGATATATATGTGGTGTCACTACCATAGCATATTAGTATTACTGGATTTTTCAGGATGTGTAAAATGTGTTTGAAAACCAAATCCTGGGATAGGGTCTTAGTCCTACAATGTCTAGTGTTTTACAATCCAGTCAAAAAAGACATTCATATGTATATTTAGTCATTAATATGGAAATATTTCAGTTAGAGTTATAGTCAGGACCTGCCCACATCTTATAAAAGCAGCAACAGCCTGAAACACAACCCAACAGCTTTTCAGGGGAATGTCAGTGTGAATGAAAGGCTCAGAGAACAGCATGGGGTGGGCTCTGCCCAGGGCCTCATCTGAGCAGCCCCACGTGATATCAGTGCAGGCTGCGTGCCCTGCACCTCATGTCCAGCTCCTTGCAGCCACATGGAGACTGCTGGGAGCCTGTTTGTAATGGTCAGTTCAGCAAAATCTATCAGCTGATAGATTCACTAAGGTCTGACACAGGAGAGTCAAGAACGAGACTTCAAACCAACGTTTTACATGGTGACCTTTTTTTCCCTGTTTTCTTCTGTGATATGTTGTAATTCATGTTTATGTGATATAAAATGGTTATATGAAATAAAGAAATAAGAAAACCTTTAGCCACAGCCAGGAGAAGATTGTTTCACTGGATTCCAGCACCCAGAGCCATGGACAAAAAGCCCTGATTAACATGTTAAAAAACCTAGCTTGGCAGACCTGAATCTGCATAACGACTGATCGGGAAAAGATCAGTGATAAGAACATGTCAAGCACCACCCACAGGAGAACCGAGATGTCCTTGGGAGAACCACATATCCATACCAGTTCCTGTAAATCGAATCATCTCCCCTGAGAAAAATTACATTTCAAGACCCTGGTTACCGTAAGTGAAAATCAACCCTCCCAAGGAAAATTACATCTCAATATGAAGCAGACCCAACCCTCATCAGGATCCATCAGGGGGTGCAGGAAGGACCTTTTTCCTGAGTTTCCTGGGCAGCACCAAGAAAAGAAGTTACCTGAATATGAAGAAACAGCCCAGAAACAAAGCACTGTCCACTCCAGGCTAGGAGAAACCATATAAAACTAGGCCGACCAAGATGGCAGTGTGAACACAGGGAGACCTGGTGCGATAGAGGCCAGATCATCATGCGTGTTCACCCAACTCCGAACCCGGGCTTGGTGTTGTCCTTTTCGGTTGTAGCTTCCCAGGATCGTATTTTCAGTCACAAAAATAAAAATTGCTGTTTTAATATTTTAATTTGGCTTTATTAGTTTACTACATATAACATTTCCTTGAACCAAAGATCTCAATCTACTAAGGCTCTGTAGCATAGTAACTATGTAAAAACATAAAGTCTTACAGTTTAATAGAAATTATCTAATGTTAAAACAAGCTAGAATTTTCAGCACCAGCCTATTAGTGGATTATGACTAAGGTATCCTGTACATGATAGGAACAAGTTCTCAGAGCAAAAATGTTTCTGCACATGAATAAATTCAGATATATGCTGTGCTATTGACAACACATTTATTTTTATTCTTGCTTCAGAAACATGAGTCATTTAACACCTTATTTCATCTGGAATAATAGCTAAGCTACTATACTCACATACTCCTTTGCCAGCTTGATGGGTCTGTGACAGTTTAATACACACAGCAAAGCTGCGCAGTCAGTTTAAATGCTGAGGTGGGCTGTCGTTCTCCTTGCTTGAGAAAGTCCAAAATAGTGGACAGATTTTTGTACAGAAAAAAAACTAGGAAAAAAAAAAAAAACCAACATGCAAAGAGATAGACTTCTTAAATATTTATAGCTTTAGTATAGTAGATTTCTGTTTGCTTCTTTTTTCTCTGCTTTCTCATTCTTCCCTTTCTTTGTGGACTAGCATGGTGTGGCCCAAGAGGATTCATATACGTTCTGTTAAACTTTTTCAGTTCAAGTGAGTGGAAACTCACAGTATATGTGTCCTGGGTTTTTTTTGGAAACATCCCAAAGAGAAGCCTGTATTCTGGGACTTTCTGTATTTTGTCATAGGCTGCACACCATCAAGAGTTTGGGCCAGTCTTAATTTAAGGAGGTATGTTCATGCCTTCAGTCATCTGTGTTTGTGCTGGAAGTCATGTTATCAAAGCTTACTTCAGATGTTCTTGTCAGGAAAATATATAAATGACAGAGGGTAGTGTCCAAAAAGGAGACAGAGGAGTCCTGCAACTTTATTCAGATTAACAGAGAGAGTCCACTGGGGCACAAGCCTGTGGGGTTTCTTTTCCTGAAGTTTCAGAAGGCACAGCCTCCTTTTATCCTAAACTCCCAGCTGCAAGTTACTATCTTCTTTTCCCTGTTGGCCGAGGTACCCAGAAGGTAAAACCTTCCCAAACTGCCTAGCACACCTGGTATTTTACCCCAAACTCAGAAACTCAGGCTTGTGCAGACCCTTGTGTCTTAGTTTGGAGGACAGGNGTCTGCTGAGAAAGGCAGGAACCTCTCTTTGAAATGGAGAATGTAAACCCCCTCCCTCCAAATTATTATAATTTTGAAATTAAAGGGTTTTCAGGCAAAGATATGGGAATTAGGAATAACAGCTCTTTACTAGGGAAATTAAAATAGAAATACAAGCCCTAAGTCCTGACAAAGTCAGAGTGCAACCTGACACCC
>PYHW01009837.1:3938626-3989976 GCA_013186435.1 Turdus rufiventris | reverse complement strand
GTTTGGAGTTTGTTTCTTTGTAGTACTCTATTTCTATTTTAATTTCCCTAGAAAAGAACTGTTATTCCTAATTCCCATATCTTTGCCTGAAAGCCGCTTGATTTCAAAATTCTAATAATTTGGAGGGAGGGTGTTTACATTCTCCATTTCAAAGAGAAGCTCCTGCCTTTCTCAGCAGACACCTGTCCTCCAAACTAAAACAGCGAGTTTTCGTTCCTTGTCCATATATTGGCCGCCCCTGATTATAAGCCACACTTCGCGTTCAGACCAAAATTTTAGTAAAAATGGTGTGGCTTATAATCGTGAAATTACTGTACTTTCTTCTTTTGTTCAAGGAGTTCCTGGCTTGGGGTCTGATGCTAAGGGTTTGGTAAGCTTCAGATATTTCTGTAAAGCTGGAAATGAAGTTCTGCTTGGACCTGAAATACTCAGTACATAGACCTGATGCTTTGCTAAAAAGTCAGGAACCCAAAGGTAGACTGAAGAAAGTCTTACAGGTGCTGGTAGTCTTGGGATCCATCCTTTATCTGGCCCTCTTTGGAGGAAGGCAATACCAAACTTGTAAGTTCCCAATAGTGGATTAATCTGCCTCCTGAAGTTATTTTAAAACAACAGACTCAGTCTGGGATCCTTAACAGTGCACAGCAGGATGATAAAAACTTAAGATGGTCTCTGATGGACACATGCTTGTGACTTTGAGAAAGTTTTCAAAGACTTCATGTTCCCATCAAAGGGTCGTTGCTGATATATCTTAATTATGGAAAAAAAAATCTTTTACTGGAAAATTCTCAAATGTCTTCATTAGAGAAGCTTAATCCACACTAAATGCTTTCTGGGTCTTCAGTTCAAATTGAGTTAAAAAGATATGAAGATTCAGGCTATTGTCATAAAAAACATTGGAGCTAAGGAACACATGCAAATGTTTAGAGTTCATAATTTCAAACTGGAAAGAAAATTTTACATCAATACACAAAATCATTTTTATTTGATAGCATGCATGGATTCCCTTAACGGACCATAGTGAGGAAGATAAATTGATACCTCTTGATTTCTGACCTATTATTCCATTCATTATCTTTCTTTGATTTACAGTAAGTATAATGATGCTCCTGCTTTCAAATGTTTCTTTATTAAATTACTTCCAAAAGAGAGAGAAAACACACGAATCATCCAAAATGCTGAAAATTCTCATCTGATTTTCATATTTTTCATATCATACAGACTTACTAATAATGTTAATAATTGATAAAGGCTTGATAATTCTTTAATTACTCTGCCAAGATCTGGTATAAAATTCAAGCCCATGAATTTTATGGCATATTGTAAGTGAATTGGTTTTAATGATATCTTCTTGTATCAACATGTGTATTTAATTACTAAGTGTTATTTGCTAGCATTTCAACATGGCCATTATTAATAAAACTGCTGGGTTATGTACATGAATAAGAAAATTATTATTGCATAGTTTTCTGAGGTGCCTGACATAATAGTACACTTTCATGTGTTGGAAAATTCCAAGTATCAGCATTGGACCTGAGTGTGCAAATCATAAAGCTCTTCCTCACTGTTACCCTTACTATCAGGTCAATATCTATTTTATTAAATGACTTCTTGAAAAATTTGTATTCTGTGAAAGTGAGTGTACTCCTGGGAACATGCTTTATTGAGTAGAGAATTAAAACTGTCTTATCCTCCGTAGCCCTGATGATCTGACTTCCTGAAAATTAGTGTTTGTCTTTGGGGAGGTTTCCCCTTGGAGCTATAAGAGATTTCCCCTTCATCTCTTTGTTTAAAGCTGAGATGAGAGGCGGATGCAAGTCTGTGACTTTCTGCATGCTCAGATGGAAGGTTATCATGCATAAAATGAAAACGGTAAGCTCCCTACATTCTTGTTCTAACAAAAGATTGAGCACCCATTGCCTGAAACAAGTCTCATTCATTTTTACATTGAATGAATTGTTAGAGCAGTGTTAAACTAACTTGAGTAAAATGACTATTGTTATTGACTGATAATAAGACAATGCTAGTTTAATTTATTATATCTGCTTTTTTATTACAGTCATATTATGAAGATGGCATTTATGTATCAGCTTTGATTTGAGCAAATAACTGACATTCAGCAACAAAAGGTCAATCTCTCAATTTTGCTTTGAAGTTTAGAATTCTGTTGTTCAAATACAGACTTTCCTCTTTACCTGCACACAGTTTTGTACTACAGGATAGTAGCCAGGTGAAATAAAAAAGAATTGCATACATCTGGTGGTGGGACAGTAATGTGTTTCCTATAATTTGTCCATTCTCTTTTAAAACCAAGAAAACTACAATCAGACTTAGCAAAGGGGAAAAACCATCATTACCCATTGAGTAAGGATGAAAATTGGCTTTAACATTTTTTTCCACATTTTTATAATGCTCTTTTCATAGACAAGTTCTCATCTGAGCCACCTCTTTCCCTATAACCACATTCAAAAATATTTGTATCCTGAATAATTTAAAAGTCTATTGTAATTTCCATTTCATAATATCTTATGCACTGCAAAAAAGTCACATATCACTTGGTAAAAACAATTAAAAATATAAGAGAAGCAGATGGTATGGCATGGCATTTTGAAGGCGGTAGACTGCAAAAAGATGCTGAGTTCATTCACAGGGTTGCCTTGTTCAATTAGAAAAGATGATCTCTGTAGGACTGATGATCTCACGCTTCACATTTAAATATGCACACATAATCACTCTAAGAGTCTTCCAAAAGCTGACGGATTTCTGTACTGCAGCATAACACAAGAGAATGTATTTTGAACAGAGATTAGGGTAATGGCTGAGATTCAAGAGTTTTTGAACCAGAATTCCCTTTTTATTTCTGAAGGAAGAAATCATGATCCGCTACTGATAAATCCTGATTTAGAAAAACTGGAATAGTTCGTCTAGACTGAAGAAGAATAACTGAAAGCCCTGAGACAGAAATGACTGCATATATCATTGCGTTTTGACCATAAGTCTAGGTATTCCTAGGTACTTTATAGCTGATTTAGCTTTTATTTTTTGCTCACTTTCTGGAAGAAAAAAAATTGTGCTTTAGAGTAATGGATACCATGCAAAGAACACTTCCTGTGGATATGGATATTTAATTAATTGAGGGCTTTAATTTTGCAATCAGAATATAGGGAAAGCTGTCATTCACCTTCAATTTGGAGTGAGTTTTTTACTCAGTATGACCCACCTTTTCTTTACAATGGGAAAGAAAGCTCATGGTTCACAGTGTCAAGTGAAAATGAATATATTAAAAAAGTACTGGTGACTGCAAGTGTTAATGACTCCCATTGTTTCTCTCTGATGCTGAGGCTATTAATTGTCTGCCAATTTTGTCTTGCCTGTTTTCAAATATTGCCAGGCTTCGCTGAAACGATGTGGAAAGTGTTCCCATTAGGAACAGGAAACAAATAGTCCATACTAACTGTAATTTTTTTTCTTAATTATTTCATCATGTATTATATTATCATTATATTTCCAAAGCCTGCTGGCTTACAAGTACATAAATACAAGGCACTCATATAAAGATCAGTTTCCAGTCTCATACCTCTATGAATTAAATATATGATGTATTTCCTGATGTATGAGTCTTGTTCAAATTATACTTTGAAAACAGGACCAAGAATTTCTTACTGCTTCTGTCACCAGACTGTCCTTTCCATGAAAAAAAAAAAAAAAATTATGTAACATTTTGTGAGCTAAGGGCCATAAATGTTTTTCATTTTCAGTCAGAAGAATACATTAAAATTATGCCTGAACACCTTAACAAATGCTGGACTAGGCTCCATTTTTTTTGTACTAAATCTTTCAGGAAAGCTCAAAACCACACTCCTGTACCTTCAGGTGGAGCTGTGCAGGTGCCCATTGAAGCAGAAGCACAGAAAATTTCAGCCTGAGCACTGCTTTAGTATAAGAGGAAGCTACTGTTAACAAACGGAAACACGGAAAGCATTGCTACAAAAGGCAGGCACACAGAGCAGCGCAGTTGTGTGTTATTTGGTGGCAGCCAGCTGATTAATCTGCACAGATGTCTTGGCTACTCGGTAGGTTTACAGCTCTCAGCTGCAGAATGTACTGATTATTCCTTACTGAAGTGACACAAAAAGGTAGAGGGAGGGAAAAAGAAAGCTGAAGTTAAGAAATAAAGGATCAAAGGACACAAAGCTATGGACCTAGGCTTTATTACGGTCACTATATTCAAAACAATTTATCCAGATGCAATATAAGGCTGAAATGGTCCAAGACCCTTGCTCTGGGTTTGGATTGAGAGGCAGTGAGACTATGGGGATGCTGGAAGCAGGATAACAGTGTTAGACACCTTACCTTAACACTTGCTGTCTACTTTGCCCCGTCACTCTCCTAGTTAAGCAGTTTTCTAACTTGAAATTTTGTTACTGGATTTTTCCATAACCTCTCACACTGTGTGCTAGCAAGAGTATGCCTTATAAGAACATAGTAATAGAAACTTGAACTGTCTTGTATTATAAAGGTACTGTACTCTGTCATTATGATACATTGAGAAAGTATGTGGGTGCTGTGCTTCCAGTTCTATATGTAGTGATGAGGTTGGCTTACACACATACCTAGCTTCATATTGTGAAGTTTCTCCTTTCAGTAAGGAGGGAAAAAGCTATTTTTATATTCACTGAAACATAAATAATCCTGTACTTATCCAGGGACAGAAAGCTTCGGATTTTATTGTTTGCTATAGGGATTTCATCTTAGGTCATCATCATGGAAAATTTATGAGATGCTTCAAGGTCACCTGAAAAATGTCTTCATTTGATTTGGAAGTATCACTTGTCTGTCTAATAATTTTAATTTGTGTGTTTATTAACATCCTGACATACAGAGGTCCTTGGCAGCAAAATCTGAAATTTGTTGGGTATTAATCTATATGTGTTTTTTTGAGGGCACCACAATGGCATAACAGTTGTGATTACACAAACTGAATGTAGTCAAAACAAATCCAGAAAATATCACTGCCCCCAGGAGAGATAAGTGAGATTTGTTCATTTGAGCCTAGTGGGAAAAGACTGCACAGTAGATACTGTGCAGTCATAAATTTGTAATATGTAGCCATTGTGACTGGAGGGATAAATATTCAGTACCTGTTATTACCTGATAAAGTCATAAATATGTATGGATCCATTTAATGTGATAATTAGAGAATCTAGTTTTAGCATCTGCTTTTGACTGATAAACAAACTTTATTGTTTTAAATAAAGACAAAGCAATAATTTGTGACCAATAGGCTCCATGAAGAGGTGAGGCAAGCTAAGAAAAGGGTGGTAAAAAGCAGTGTTTTAGATGTACATCCCCTTTTAAACAGGAGGCTACATGTTAAACAGGACAACTACATGTCCTATCTTTCTATATATATGTTTTAAATACTCCTGTCTGCTTTTTGAGTACAGTAATTTCATGATTATAAGCTGCACCATTTTGACTAAAATTTTGATCCCATCCCAGAAATGCAGCTTACACTCAGGAACGGCTAATATATGAAAAAAGTTCTGAAATTTCCCAACCCAGAAGTGCAAGACGAGGTACCGAGCCGAGCACCTGCCAGTAAAACCCGGGATTTCGCGATTGGTTACTCTGTTGTGCGATGGGTCGAGGTGGGATCCATGCTGGCAGTGCAGGGGGGGAGGGGGGGGTTCCCTCCTTCCAGCCCCACGGCCCTGGGGGGAGGTGGGGGGCTCCCTCCTGCCGGCCCTGCCACCCAGGGAAGACGCGGAGGACTCTATGCCTCCCTCCTGCTGCTACCGTGGGTGCTAGCAGGCTCCGTCCCTGCCTGCCGCCACTGCCGCGAGTGCAGGCGGACTCCTGCTGCCACCATGGGGTGGCACCAGGTGGGGCGAGTGAGCCCGGTGGCGGCGGCAGCCAGCCCCAAGTGGCTCTGCCGAGCAGCAGCGCTGAGCTGGGCCACCTGGCCCTGTCGACAGCCCCGAGCGGGCCAAGCCCACACGACCCTGAGCCAAGCCATTAAACCTTGTGAGCCTACGATTCAGTTAATAATTTGTTACTTTGTTGCCTGTGGGTCCTCGCTACGAATGAGAGTGCGGCTTATAATCAGGTGCGTCTTATATATGGGCAAAGAACAAAAAGTTGCTGACACCTGGAAGTGCGGCTTATAATCAGGTGCAGTTTATAATCGTGAAATTACAGTAATTTCACAACTATAAGACACACCGGATTATGAGGTGCACCTCCAAGAGCTGGAAAATTTCACAACTTTGTACATTATATAAGGCGCACCAGACTATAAGGCGCACCTTTTTTTTCATCAAAGATCCGTGCTGCACGCAACAAAGTAACGAATTAGCAATGGAATCCCACAATTGTGGAGTTTACTGGCAGGTGCTCAATTTGCAAACATTTTTCACAGATTGCTGTACCCTTTAAACGTATCCCCAATCGTCCTCCCCGTGCGCAGGCCCTGGAACTCCTGCCCACCCCCGGCTGGCAAAGTGGGGCTCAGGGTGGCTGCAACTCACAGCAGCCGCAGTTCATGGTGGCTCGGGGCTGCTGTGGCTTGGGGCAGCCACAGCTCACACCTTGGGGTTGCAGTGGTTCAGGGTGGCTCAGGGCCACTGCGGCTTGGAGCAGTGCGGGGCTGCCCGCAGCTCAGGGCAGCGTGGGGACACCTGTGGCTCGGGGTGTCGTGGGGCCGCCTGCTCCCTCCCACCCCGCGTGGCTCCTGCTGGCTGAGGGCTGCCCACAGCTGCCCAGTCCTGCCCACCACGCGCAGCTCCTGCTGGTCGGGGCTGCCTGGTCCTGCCCACCCCGTGCGGCTCCTGCTGGCCGGAGGCTGCCTGATCTTCCCCACCCCACGTAGCTCCTGCTGGCCGGGGGCTGCCAGTCACGCCAACCCCACGCATCTCAGCGCTCCCATGCCACCACCCCCCTCGCGCTTCTGGGTTGGCAAATTTCACAACTTTGTATATTATATAAGGCGCACCAGACTATAAGGTGCACTTCCGGGTTCGGACCCAAATTTTAGTCAAAAGGGTGCACCTTATAGTCATGAAATTACTGTACTGTACCTTTGTAAACAATTGAACTAAGTTTAATTTTAAATAAAATGGAGTTCTGGACAAATATAGCCATACCCAATATGTTTATTTTGTGGATGAAGTTTCAGAGCTTGCTAGGATAGCTGATTTGTATAGCCCACCTCTGGTGGAATATTGGATCAGCATATTCTGATAATCCATCATCACAATGGTCAGGGAATAGTTAATATACAAGTAATTATAAAATCTAAGTGAAGAATTACTATGATGAATTATAGCCTTATTCTTGTGCCATAACTTGCATGCTATTTCATGGGAGTCCTTACTTTTCCTTTCTAGCTGCACAGTGGGAGGAACTCATGTGAAATTCAGATTTCTTTCTTGCCAGCTGATAAGATGAAAAGTAGTTTTTAAAGGTACTACCTTTTTTCACAGCTTTTAAACTCCCACTGCAGTTTATCAACATAAATTACTTTTTGTCTTTTATAAGTGCAATTTCCTTAACAAATTGCTTTATGATGTGGAATATATCTTGGCAAGATGGCCCTATAAAACACAGAAGCATAGTTGTGAGAAATGGAGAATTATATGTAAAATAAATTAATATTTTCTGTAAGTTGGAAAAGTACAGGAAGGAATCCAGAGAGCCAGGAGTTTTTGGATTTTGAGTCTGTACTGTCTCTTGCTTTTTTAAAGAAAATTGCCTGACTTTCTGATATAGAAAAGCATTCTGGTACCATTAACATTCCTGCAACTCCTTCCTCTGAACTCCTATTTTGGCTGCCACTGTTTCATCTTCCTCCTGCTATTTTCTCACAGAGGTGTTTACTGCATACATTTGCTCCTGCCTGGTGCTCTTTTCAATTGTCCTCATCTCACAAGGGCTGGTCACAGCCCTTTATTCCTGCTGACAAAATCTGTCAGATGAGCTGTGTGATATAAAAGCCTTTGATTCTGAGTGGAAAGGTGTGCTGGTTGAGTCTTATGGGAGGAATGGAGTATTTACTTGCATGGCTCATGGGAAACACACCCTACACCTGATATTCATAGGTTAAGATCAACCTATGAACACACATAGAATTAATTTGACATGATAGTCCTACCTTTATTTTTCAAAGAGTTTGGAGCCACTCGTGGTAATCTGGTTGTTTCATAAGGTATAAAGATAAATGATCCATTCTTTCAGTCTTTGAAATAATAAATATGTTTATCTGAATAAATTACCTATTCTTTAAATGGCCTTCATAATGCAAATGTGAAGAAGGATAACTTCTTTGCCTTACTGAGTTTTAGTAGTAGCAGACTTTTTTTTACAACATTTGTTCCTCAACTATGTGTGTCCTTCTGTCACTCTTTCTCCCTGCCCTTTAATGTGGGCAGCCTGAGGATAAATGGCCAAAGCAGAGGTCCGCCATATCCCAAGTGACAAATCCCTGAGTCCACTGCCAGCTGAAATGGTTCTGTCTTGAGGCAAATCAGGGTTTCCTTATTTGAGATGGTTATAATTAAGTCCATGATAATCCTGCCACCCCCCTCCTCTGTCATACTAGGTTAATTTTATATGAGGTCTCTTAAGGCAGTTTCTGCAGCTGGCTGGATGGAGACAGGCAGACTGCAGCAGTATAAAATGTGAAATTTTCTCCTTTCCTGTGAAAATCCAAAACATGATTCTTACAGAAATTGTAATCAATTTGATGACATGATTTACATAAATAATAAAAAAAAAAAAAAGTGATTACTGATAAAACTCATGAAAGATACAAAAAACCCAGAAAAAAATAATTAGAAGAAGCAGATGGTTAATGTGAATTTCTTTTTTACTGGAACCAAAGAAAGTCATATTTAAGGACAAGGAATTCAGCCCACAAATTAAGAGACACTGTCCATTAATGCAGTGACTTTGAAACCAATTAGATTTTGTAAAGCGCCTGTATTGATACCTTAGTTCAGATGAAGAACATGCTTTTGAAATCAGTTTCCCAATCATACCATCAAGAAACATCCAGTCTGAGTGACCAGCCTGGATGTAGCCCAAAGTAATACCTACCAGAAAAGGGTGCAGTGTGGGCATGCAGCTCCATGAGAGTTCTCTGAGTGGCCTGATAGCAAATAGAGTCGGTGTGTGAGGCAGTCTGTAGGATAATGCTTTATTTTGCAAATAGATGTGCATGTATCTATGGTCATATGACCAGGATATTGAATGCAGTTCTAGTATCCATAGAAGAGATAGCCATCTGGATCTGCAAAGTGGTGGGGTTTCTTTCTTTGATTTGTATTCTAAAAACTTTCATTATTGCAAGTAAGAATCTTCAAGATTATTATGGACTACTACAAAGTTTTTTAACAGACTTGGCAAAAGATATGTAGTAAATGAATGATTGGAAGATAGACAAATTTAAATAGCCTATATATATATATATATATATATATATATATATGGGGTTTTTTTGTGGGTTTTTTTTTTGTTTTTTTTTTTTTGGTTTTTTTTTTGTGCTGGGGGTTATTAATCTTTGGCACAAGCTTTCATGGAAAGTCAAGATTTTTTCCTCTCTTGACATCCCCAGATCAGGACAGAATGCCCTCCTAGAACTCGTAGTCTAGCTAAGCACAGGTTACAGACACTACCAGGAGAACTATGATATGCACCGGGTCAAGCTAAAAAATATCAAACAAATAGTTCTTTCCAGCCCTAAAAATCTATGAATCTGTGCTGTTAAATTTATACCTGCCAACCGTTTACACAACTGACTCCTCATTTGGAGTCACTTTATAACTATGAGTTATCTGTCACCTGTGCTATCTGGTTTCCAGCATGCTCTTGTTTCTGGAATTAGTAAATCTCTGTCCTGCACGTTCTCAAGGCACTTCTTCCAGGCAGTGCTTTCATGCAGATAAGGCAGTCTACAAACAAAAGAGCACAATGCTCTTGTGACAGGTGGTGCTGTGATGTAACCTTAATTAATCAATATGCTGCTTGGGATTTTCTTCAGAGAGCCTTACAAGGGCACTCAGTAACTGAGGGTGTGGGTGGCAGAAACATGATTAAAAAGAGATCTGATATTATTTCAATTTCTGTTGTTGCTTAAAAGACAATTGATTTTGTTCTTTCATTTTATCTAAGGATATTTTCAATACCTAACAACCCTATAAAATTTTAAACTTTTCTGCTAAAATCTGCCATAGGACTTTAAAATTTTATTTTCCATCCAACCCCATCATCCCAGCCTAGGGAATGAGATTAGGGCCAGCAGCTGTATATTTAATAACTATATTTTTTTTCTTTAGGAAGCTATGGTGCTCCATATGTCAGCATGGAGTGGCAGTTGATGTGTGAAATGAAGATAAGAGATTCTGTTGAGTCTCTCAGGGATTTTACCACATTTTTTAGAGAGAAATGTATTTTATTCTGACATATAAACACTGGTGACTTAAAGAATCATGGAGACTGGGCCATTGATGGAGAGAACAAGTCAAGGCATTTTCCATTCTTAGATCTATTTTTAAATGATTTAGGGTAGGTGCTACAAATAGAACTTTATCTAGGAATAAAATTTATTACTATAGAGCCATATATTAGAGCATGGTGCTAATAACTGTCATGGATTCAATTCACTTAAGAGTTGGACTTGATGATTCTTCTGGGCCCCTTCCGCGACCCAGACTATTCTGTGACTCTGTGATCTGTAGCTCTCTGTAGATTACTAGACATTTATAGTAGAATACTAAAGAACTCAAATGGATCAAATTCCCACAACAATAAGTAAGAAAAAAATTTACTTGAAAAGTTTAATGGTCTATAACATGAGTAATGCAAGAGAAGCAATTCAGATATGACACAAAACATGACATCTGTATGATGCATGAATATATAATATATGCAGAAGGTGCACATATAAATAATGTCAAAAATTGCTTAAATACAATAGTAAAGCCCATTTTGAAGACCGGTAATAAATAGTTAGCTTTTTAGAGCAGAAAAATCTGTATTTAACCTGTGCTTAAAGGAGCTTATGGACACTGCAGACAATCCCTTGCATGGATGAACACTCAGTACCTGGGGACAGCATCCTGATGATGAATTCTGATTTTACTGTCTTTTATAATGGTGATGCCTGGAAAAGCTGACCTGGAACAGAGGCTAGACAGAGCAAAAGGCATAGAATAGGTATTTATTGGAAGGATACACTTTGAGCAGTAGTGCAAGAGCCTGGCTGGGGCTACACCTAAATCAAATCCAAGATGGATCCTGATCACGAGTTTTCGCGTTTTTATGAATTTTGGTTCATCTACATATTGGGGTCAATTGTCCAGCCACAGCCCCAGGCTATCAAGTCTCAGCCCCCTGGCTTGCCCCCTTTCACTTTGCCATTGTTTCTGCTTTTTGAGTAATGGTGTCTCTGATTCTCTGTCTGGGAAGGGATTGTTTTGTCTAACTACCCTGTGAAGAGAACTTACTAACATCTAACATGAAGTTTGAGAGTTACACACCAAGCAGCAGAGAATCTGAAAAATATAAAAGTTAAAACCCAAGGCATCGATGGTTCAATTATCTTAATTTATAGGACGTAATCCAATATACTAGCATTATAATCCACATTATTTTAGAATTAAGGCTAGTTTGTGTGCAAACTTATGTTCTTGATTTTTGCCTGTAAAAAAGACAGAACCACCTGTCTTTAGGCTCTCTGACTTTTCCATTGTCTAACTTCGTAGTAAAAGTAAGAGGATTTAGACTGCTTTTGTAGCATCTTGTGCAGACTTGTACACACTAATTTATTTTCTTATTCTATGTCCAGGTAGTTATCAAATATTATTTCTAAAATTAACTTAAACTAAATAGTGTGTGGAATTGTGTGTGCTCAAACAACTAAATGAATGATGGCTAAATGGTGCCTTTATAACTCTGCTGCAGACTAAAAATATTCAAATAATGGATGTGAACCCAACAGTAAATAAAGTCTTTCAGATATATCAGTCAGAAGTTAATGATATTCACTGAAGGCTTTGACTTGCTTTCCTTCATAGTGATATGTAAATTCATATATAATATCTTTTTCAAAAAGCTACTTAGAAGACAGCTGTTGGGGTTTTGTTTTTTGCTTGCCTGTGTTGATGTAAGCTCAAAAACTAAAAGTAATTGCTGAAGTGCTTTATTAGCATTCTTACTTCTGTGTGACATGGTGTGTTGTTTTATGTCCTGCAAATTAATAGCATCAAGGCCAATTGCTTGGAGACAGCATAAGTATTTCTGCGCTTAGAAATGAAAGGAGCTCTGGGAATTATATGAAAAACAGGTTTAATTAAGTAGGGAGGAGTAGGGAATGATATGCATTTAATTTTAGACATTGTAGAAAGTGTCTCACTTCATGTGTTTGCAGCTAGGGAAGCAGATGTCTGTTAAGGTAAACCTGCTGTCCAATTCCCTCTTGTATTCTTGACCAAGCACATTTTCAGCTCAAAAAACAGTACAAGTCGGAGTAAATATGGTCAGGAGATTGAGGCTTATATTATTTTTTATCGCAGTTGATTCTACACAGATTTACTCCTTAAGCAGATTTGTTTCTCTCGTGTATCAGAGTTACTGTAACTCTGAGAAAAAACTTTGGGTGGTATATAAATTCTTTTGCTCTTCACCCTACCTCATGCCAAGTATCTGTGTCATAGTCACTTTCCTCACTTCTCAAATGAGTTGTGAGGGTAAAAATCCAACAAAGCAGTGCTCTAAGTCTTAAAGAAATAGGAGTTTCTTTACAAACATTCTACTGCCTTAAGATACACTTTTGAGCCTATTCTGCAAAGTGATACAGTCTAATTGTTATGAAAGACGCTCTGCATCTATGAAGCTCTGCAGCCAGCTGAGAGCAGCTCCCCAGGAGCACTGAAGCAAGAGATTTGTGCTCTTCTGAGAGTCAGGGACATAATTTGCTGCTGCAGGTCTTTCTTATTGTGCTCTGCCAAAACACCGTGGTCAAGGGATGTGGCAGACAGCTGAGGTAGCTTTGGAGAAGTTCATTGCAGTGCTTTAATAATAATAAAAAAAAAAGGGGGTGAAACTTAACAGTTATGAAGACACATCCTAACAACTGTTAGGCTTTTCATACTTATAGAAATGTGTAATGAGTACTCTTAGCAATCAAGATTAATTTCTTACTTGAAGTATAATGAGCTAACTAAAACTTTTCTGCTGATCAATGTCTACCTATTTTTACTGATCATGTGCAGCCCTTATTTCCCAATTCAGAAACAGACTTTAAACATCAAAAATAAGGATTTTCTCCTCTTCTTCTTACAAGGACCAATGGAAACAGAGCAGAAAGGTTCAAAGCCATTGACTCCTTAGTGTCTTTAACCTCCAGCAGCAGAAGCAGCAAGTTGAGTAAAGAGTTGCTCTGCCCAGGAAGTGCACTGGCTGGGCAGTATTGGCCTAACTGCTGCATAATTCCTGAAGGCTGATCTTTTGAAAGGGCTGGATGATGATAATAAGAATGTGAATTTATAAAAGGGTTCAATGTTTGAGCTGCAGTATCACATCAGCATTTGTGTGTGTCAGGCACAGACTTTGACCAGTTATGAATAAAAGAGGTGTCCTGTGTTGCGATAAGGACAGGCAGGGAGAGATCACTCCCCAATTCCATCATGGGCTAAACACTTTACTTGGGGAAAATAACTGACTTTATTAACAATGAAGTCAAAGTAGAATATTGAGAAATAAACCCAAATCTTAAAAATACCTTCCCTAACTCTTTTCCTGAACTTTAATTTTTACCTGAATTTTTACCTCCTCCCCATCAGTATTGTAGAGGAATGGAGAATGGGGGCTTTGAGTTCATCACATGTTGCTTCTGCTTCTCCTTCCTCCTCAGGGGCAACATTTCTCATCCTTTTCCTCTTCTCCAGCATGGAGTCCCTCCTACATAAGACTGTCCTCCATGAACTTCTCCAGTATGAATCCTTCCTGTTGGCTACAGTTCTTCACAAATTGCTCTAGTTCTCTCTTCCCAAGGCTGCAATTCCTCAGGGACCGCTTGCTCCAGCATGGAGCTCCTACAGGGTCACAAGTCCTGTCAGCAAACCTGCTCCAGCATGGGTTCCTCTGTCCATGCCTTACCATGGCCTTCACCAGGGGCTGAAGAGGAATCTCAGATCTGGTGCCTGGAACACCTCCTGCCCCTCTTTCTTTACTGACCTCAGTGTCTGAAGGACTGTTGCTCTCACATATTGTCACGCCTCTCTTCTCTGGCTGCAATTGCTTCTGTGCAATAACTTTTTCCCATCTTAAATCTGTTCCCACAGAGGTGCCACTGTCGCTGGGGGGCTCAGCCTTGGTCAGTGATGGGTCTGTTTTGGATCCAGCTGGCACCGGCCCTGCCACACATGTAGGAAGCTTCTGGCAGCTTCTCACAGAAACTGCCCCTGCAGCCCTCCTTCTACCAAAACCCTACCACACCAATCCAGCACAGGAAAATATAGTGATTCTAGCCAAATTTCCTGAAGGAGAAATGGACAAAAATAAAAAATACTTTGCAAATATATATCACCTGTTATCTGTTTACATTATTTACATTATTTAGTTCTATGATGAAGAACTCATAATTCTCTGAGTTTTCATATTTTATATTGAACTACAACTTACTTTATCCTTTGGTCTGGGTACTCCTTTTCCTGTAATTTTGAAGTGACTGAATGATTTATCTTTTAATTTGGACCTTTGCTCACCTGAAGTAGCATGCAATGTCCAGAAGAATGAGAATCTACAGGCCATTTTTACAGAATTCAGAACTTCAGTAAAGCCTCAAACAGCTTTTTCTGGGCTTCCAAACTGTGTGCTTCAGAATAGATGAGCCTGGAGGCAATTTATGGAGCTTTTCTAGTCCAACTCCCTTGCTCAGAGCAGGTTGCTCAGGAATGTGCCTAGTTGTGTTTTGAATATCTGCAAGATTGGAGACTCCACACCTCTCTGGGCAGCCTACTCCAGTATCTGATCAGCTGCAATATAAAATGTTTTTTCTTTTGTTTAAATGGAACAGACCTCGGGATCTTTCCTGCCTCCGTGATTTTCAACTGGTTAGCTCCCAGCACTGGTACATGGGGTTACCCCTCAGGTGCAGGAATTTGTGTTTCTCTTTGTTTAACTTCAGGAGATTCCTGTTAGCCCAATACTCCAGCCTGTACAGGTCCCTCTCATTGGTAAAAAAACCAACTGGAGTGTCCTGCCAATTTTTTATCATCTGGAAAATGAATGGGGAAGCCAGTATTTGAGATTTGGAAAAGCCATGTGTTTTACCAGTACAGCATCTGAAACACCACTGTAGTAAGAGTTGAACTGTGTGGCTGACAGAGTAATCACATTTTTTATGATGTCAGAACTGTCTTAACAGCGCTTTCAAGAATCACTGACATAATGTTTTCAAATTCATCATTTTCTGGAAATTTTTAAAATTTTTCAAACGGTAACAATTCGTGCACTTTTAAAAGAGGCATAAAAAGAAGTTCAAATAAACCCCTTTAATCAAATGTACATATAAATTGAACAAATTTGATTAAACTTATGATCTTCCCAATAAACATCCCCCGCAAATAATTGTAATCTCTTAATTAAACAGATATGGTCGAGTTAATAACTTTAAATATTTAAATATATCACTAAAGAAAAGGGAAGGAGTGGCAGTTGAAGTAGCAATTGTGGACACTTAAATTGAGTTCTTGACTTCAATGGGATTTTTTGTGACTTGACATAGACCTGCTAACAGAGAACTGGCAGAGAATGCCTGAATCATTTACTCATACTTCACACAATGAGAAGAACCATATGGCAGATCTCTCATGTAGTAAGCATTCCGAAAATATTCTTTTATGTGCTCCCACTCACTGCAAACCTGAAACTCATCCCAAAAGTGATACAAAACTCTGTCTATAAAAGGTAAAGGTTATGTTGGTGGTTGTTTCTCCAACTGCTCTTTTTAGAAGTTAGTTTAATATGGCATGTATTTGACAGAGCTAGATACAAAGGTCTCTGCAGAAGTGTTTTTGCAGCCTTGCTAGAATTTTGGGACACCAAAAAGCTTCTGTGCAAGTGCCTTTCTTCCAGTATGAAATAGAAGCAGCAAATTTCAATGCTATGGACAGACTGAGATAGGTACAACTCATGAGACACCCACTGCTAGGCTGACTGAGAGAACTGGTACACTGCCCATGGGATAGATTGGACATCACCAGGGACAAAACATTTCAAGATAATGATATTTTCATTGTAGGGTAGGTACAGTAATTTCACGATTATAAGCTGCACCATTTTGACTAAAATTTTGCTCCCAATCCGGAAGTGCAGCTTACACTCAGGAGTGGCTAGTATAAGAAAAAAATTCTGAAATTTCCAAACCCGGAAGTGCCAGCTGAGGTGCCAAGCCAAGCACCTGCCAGTAAAACCCAGGATTGCGCAATTGTTACAAATTGGTTACTCTGTTGCGCAGCAGGTGGAGGTAGGCTCCATGCCAGCAGCGCAGTGGGGGAGGCAGGGGGCTCCCTCCTGCCAGCCCCGTGGCCCTGGGGAGAGGCAGGGGCTCCGTGCCTCCCTCCCCCTCCTGCCGCAGGTGAGGGTGGGCTCTGTGCCTCCTTCCTGCTGCTGCTGTGGGTGCAAGCGGGCTCCGTGCCTCCCTCCTGCTGCCGCCACGGGTGCGAGCGGGCCCTGTGCCTCCCTCCCACTGCAGGTGTAGGTGGGCTCCGTGCCTCCCTCCTGCCGGCACCACAGGGCAGCGTCAGGCCAGGGTGAGCGATCCCACAATTCCGTTACTAATTTGTTACTTTGTTGCATGCGGGTCCTCCCTGTGAACGAAAATGCGCTTTATATTCCCATGCGGTTTATACATGGACAAAGACCTAAGCGTTGCTGACACCCTGACATGCGGCTTATAATCAGGTGCGGCTTGTAATCGTGAAATTACTGTAATTTTATTTCCAGGCTTTGAAACATTGTGGGGTTATTGTGGAGAGAGAGTGTTATTTGTCACAAGCCCCATACCCATACTGGAATTCTGATATTTGACATCTGAGTGCATTGCAAAGAGTTACAGTAATTTCACGGTTATAAGCTGCACCATTTTGACTAGAATTTTGCTCCCACCTCAGAAATGCGACTTACACTCAGGTGTGGCTAATATATGAAAAAAGTTCGGAAATTTCCAACCCCGGAAATGCCAGCCAGGGTGCCGAGCCAAGCACCTGCCAGTAAAATCTGGGATTACGTGATTGTTACAAATTGGTTACTCTGTTGCATGCCGGGTGGAGACAGGGTCCATGCCGGCAGTGCTGGGGGGGAGGCAGGGGCTCCCTCCTGCTGGCCCTGTGGCCCGAGGGAGAGGCAGGGGGCTCTGTGCTGCCAGCCCCACAGCTCGGGGGAGAGGCGGGGACTCTGTGCCCACCTCCCACCGGTGCTGTGGGAGCAGGGTGCTCCGTGCCTGT
Source organism: Turdus rufiventris (assembly GCA_013186435.1). Classification (NCBI taxonomy): domain Eukaryota; kingdom Metazoa; phylum Chordata; class Aves; order Passeriformes; family Turdidae; genus Turdus; species Turdus rufiventris. The sequence continues at coordinate 3,972,469 of PYHW01009837.1, read as the reverse complement.
CTGCCGCCGCGGAGCAGTACCGGGCCAGGGCAAGCTAGCTCGGCGGCAGTGGCGGCCAGCCCCGACTGACCCCGCCAAGCAGCAGCACCAAGCTGGGCCACGTGGCCCCAAGCGGGCCAAGCCCGCACGGCCCGAACCGAGTCAGTAAATCCCGCCATCCTGTGATTCTGTTACTAATTGGCAATTTTGTTGCACACGGGTCCTCACTGCGAATGACAGAGTGGCTTAGTACAGTAATTTCAAGATTATAAGCTGCACCATTTTGACTAAAATTTTGGTCCGAACCCAAAATGCGGCTTATAATCAAGTGTGGCTTATATATGGACAGAGAATGAAAAGTTGCTGGCACCCGGAGATGCGGCTTATACTCAGCGCGGCTTGTAATCGTGAAATTACTGTACATTTTGAAGATGTTTTGTATGTCTCCCTTAAGGTTTAGGACTGAGAGATCAAAGGTAAAGTGACTCTTTTGTGTGTTTCCTTTCTGAAGGTCTGATTTGGACTACTGTAGCTTTGATTCCAGCTAGGGTCTAGAAATATATCTTACACCTGATTTCCCTGAAATGCTCCATGCATTCATACAATGTCCAGGAAGACAGACTTGCATTCACAGGATCAAGGCCATGACATGTTTTACTCCTCACCTGCCACCAGTTTTATATACAATAGCATTCTTCTGAGTGTCTTACCTTGGAAATGCAGTTTCAGCTCTTTCCTCCACTGTTTTCAGATGAGAGGGAACAACAAATGAAGGTATGTTTAATTAGATAAGACAACTGCAGCATTTTTCAATGGCAAGAGAATCTTTTCAACTTTAATAAGAAACTTTTAAAGCGCAAATTTTATAGAAGGGGTTTTGATCTTTGTGTATTAGAGAACCAGTCTGTGGGGGTTACTGTCCCTAACATTTTCTCCTGATTAAAGAATGTAATACTATGGCTTGGTGGCTTTTTTTGTGTGTGTCCCACTTGAAAAGCCTGTTGTTTTCAATGCACTGTGGAGGATACCTAGGTACTTGCATAGTTTTAGCTGATAATCTCTCTCTGATGCAGCTTCAAATTTATAACATAATTGCAATGCTTTCTTATCTCACACGGTGTTGCATGGTTAGATATACTAAATCACTATGAGATTCTGAGGGGCGAAGGTCTGTAAACCACACTGAGAAGAATGAATGGAGAACAGTTTGAAATTTTCAAAGGGCAGAAAAGTAAAGCATAAGATATTAGTGTTATCACTGCTGTCTGCCCTACGAAAATAGAAACAGTGCTCTTCTCATATAAGCAGCTCTTACTTTGCATTTTAAGAAGAAACAAAAAGAAAAAAAGTAAAAGTTGCACGTAAGAGCAGAGTGCAACTCCCTTGTAAGATGTTGTGCTATGTATTCCAGCCAGATATGAAATTTGTGTAGTACTTTGCAAGCTAGAAGTGAAGCACCTCTTTTCTTTCCTTTTGAGGAACTTAAGAGGTGAAAAATCTGACACAGGCTTTGAAAGGACAAACCACTAAGGCTGTGAGAGGTTACCTAACAGCATCTTTAAAAGAATTACATTAGTACGTAGTAAAACACATGAAGTACATTCTTTTCTCAATTGTGCCTCAATTATTCATGATCTATTAGTTCCTGGCAAGAGTGGATTGCAGAGAAGTCCTTATATAGGTATTTAGATTTGGTATTGCCTAAATCCACCAGAATACACACCACATAGGTGTGTTTGTAAACTGGACACTGGCATCTTCTGCAACCATACTCAGCTGCTCACTCACCAGTCTGCTGAGACAGAGGTAAGGAAGAAACAACACACCTAGGCTAGCCTGGGCTGCAGCAAGGAAAAATCCTTCTTAAGGATTAAATTTATGATTTTTAGATTAAATTTTAAAGGATGATATCATGTTAGATCCTTGCTTTGACAAAAACTGTCCTCAGGTTTTTATTCATTACCCTGAACTTCTAAAATGAAAATTGGCTGAACCATGTTGCCAGTATGGCAGAATATAATTTATTCTGCACTGTTCATCATCTGTTGCTATATATAATCACTTTATACAAACACACTAGACAACTGTTATTCCATGTTCTTATTTATAATAAGGTGATTGTTTCTAGACACTGAAGACTGAACCTGCAGAGAGAGCTGTTATCTCAAAGGAAACATCTTGGTATAAAATGCTTCATCAGGTCTCTTCCAGATGAAAGTATTCTGTTAGCCATTTGATATAACAAAGCCTTTTTCTGTCTTCTTTTATATCCTACTTTTTTAAAATTTCAGTTTACATGGTCCAAAAAAAATAATCTCAGACAAGGAACAATTAGCCACTCGTGCAGCACAAAAAATAAATACTCTAGAATGCCTTCCCTGAACATAAAATGTAACCTATTTAACCTGTTAATGTGTTAAAAATCTTAAACTGAAATCAACAAGAAAGCATATCATGCCACCCCACTCCTAGTAAAAAAGAAGAAAAAAAAGTTTAAAAACTCCAAACAAACTAGCAAACAAACAAAATCCCAGAAAAAAACCCCACATTTCCTTGAAGTTCTAAAGTTCTATGGACAAACATAAGTACCATTTTATTTCTAAATGAAATTTTTTGCCAAAATTCAAATTGTGTCAATTAGGAATTCAGATGGAGATGGATATTTTTATATGTCAATTTTTCATTAATTTAATTTATTACACTATGAAATTGCAGCTGCTCTCATTCCATATCATCATGGTCAAGTAAATGCTGGAAATATAATCTCATCAAAAATTTTAAGGGAGACAGAAAATTCCAGGATGTGAAGCTTTTATGTATATACTTTTTTGTTCCACCCTTTTGTAACTTTACAGACATTACTTAATAGAGACTGAACATAAAGAATAAATTCTGGATTACAGTAATTTCACGATTACAAGCCGCACTGACTATAAGCCGCATCCTCCGTGTGTCGGCAACATTTTGTTCTTTGTTCATACACAAGCCGCACCCAATTATAAGCCGCTCTGTCGTTCACAGCAAGGATCTCCGTGCAACTTTCACAAAGTTGCCAATTAGTAACAGAATTGCGGGATCGCAGGGTTTACTGGCAGGTGCCAACCTTGGAAACATGATTTCCAAGTGAAAAAAGATACAGACAATAGCTGCGGCAGCGTACCCTGCAAGTTTTATTTACGAGCAGAAAAAGATACGAACAATAGTGTGGTCGTTTTAGAAGCATTTCCAATGGATCCGTGTTGCCTTTAAACAGCCACTCAGCTGGGCAGCCGGGCAGCCGGTCGGGTGAGTGGAGAGCAGGGCAGCCGCTCAGCTGTTGGGGTGAGCGAAGAGCAGGGCAGCCACTCGGCTGCTGGGGCGAGCGGAGAGCAGGGCAGCCGCTTGGCTGCTGGGATGAGCAGAGAGCAGGACAGCCGCTCGGCGGCTCGGGGGGGCGGAGAGCAGGACAGCCGGGCAGCCGCACAAGACTGAAAACACTGAAAAAAATACAGAGAAATATCATGGGCTCAGATTGGCAGCGCTGCCCCGTCGCCAGGGCCGCTGGGGGCTCTCACTTCCGGGTTTGAAAATTTCTGAAAATCGTTCATACATAAGCTTCTCCGGAATTCAAGCCGCACTTCCCGGTACAGACCAAAATTTTAGTCAAAATGGTGCGGCTTGTAACTGTGAAATTACTGTACTTTTTCCTCTATTCCTTTAGGTGGCAAATGATTCTGAGTCAGCACAAGGAATGATACAGAAGAGTGCAAAAAGGTTATGAGACTCATTTGGCAGTGGAGGAAAATGAGGCAAAGGTTTTCCAGGGAGATCTCTGCTATGTCAGCTCTTCCAATGTGGCCTTTTCTAGGCAGCTTAGCCTGCCTTGTTTTGCTCTGTTGAAGCTGCCTGTGCTGCTCAGGCAGTGCTGGCACATGTGCAGTTGTGGTGTCAGAGAGCAGCTCTGCACACCTTAGCTCCCCTTGTCCTCCAGGTGACCCCAGTGCCAGCTTTGCTGGTGAGGCTGACGGTTTGGATTGGGGTAACAGCATGTTTTGGGCTTCATACTGTTCTACTGCCATTTGCTGAGCTGGGTTGTGTCTCAATAGGAATCTAATTATTAAATTAAATTAAATGAGTGGGGTTATTTAATTTTGGTTAATTGTATTTTTTTATAGTTATCAACTTCTACAACAATGTTTTTCCCCCACAAATTTATTTTTGGATTAGCTTTCTTATTATTCATGAGCTGCATGATTAGCAGAGAGCTTTTCACAGTTGTCAAGGAAATTCTTACTGGATTTGGTTTTTGTTTTGCTCTTTCTTAGTGACATTCTCTGATACAACACCCTGGCCTGGCCCTGCTCCTCAATTACTCTGCAGAGCTGGCCTGGGGTGCTATCATGTAGAACAGATGAGATATCAGAGGCTCTTTTGTCCCAGGGATGATCTTCTTTGTTTCTTTGGCTTCATGAGGGCAGAGCAGGGAAAGAGAGAGAGCAAAAGGGACTTAGGGTTTTTAAGGGTCAGGAAAGGGGAGGGGTCATTTCTTGGCTTCTTTCCAATAGGAATTCAGGGGTCAGTCCCAGGTCTTGCAGGAGTTACAGGGTTAAAGGGACATACCATTCTTAAAGCATCAGGGTACAGGGTTACAACAATTCTCAAAGCAAAGATTTAAAGTGTGCATTCTTGTTGTTAAACTATAATTTATCTGTAATAGTGTAGAGGTGTCTTTTTGTAATTACTTCAGTTTGTGCATTTTATTACTAAGTAACTTCAAGACAGGAATTCATTAAATGAACATGTCAGTCATATTGTATGAACTAGATACCTGAAGTCATGCTAATATTTCCTATTGTCTTCATAGCTTTCTGTATCTTACTTTTCTTGTCTCTCCATTTTTAAAAAGAAACCTAATTTCATTGTATAACCCTATTCCCCAGATTTATGCATCATTCAGTGTTCCTTTTACTTTCCTTTCTTCATCCTTTCCCATATCAATTTTATATCAAGGTGACCTTAATTGAGCTTGGTGATATAATGTAGTGTTGTTGTAGGACCACCAGGCATCACATTTATTATCCAGTAGCAATTTTCCTCTGAAAATTCTGATTGCCACCAGGAAAAGAGTAATGGAACTAAGATGTATACTCATTCACATATTGATGTTGCTCTGAAGGCATTTTTTTTTAATCCATGTCTCTAAATTCTGCAGTTCGTAACTCATCATCATGGAAGAGCAAGAAGTTAGATGAAATTTAATTGCATGAAATTTCAAAGATGCAAATTGGTCAGGGAAGGGAATATTTAATCTATTAAGTTTTGAAAAGCATCTGATGCTAACATTAAAGAAGTTCTAGAGGCAACAGAATTCAGTGTGTGATGAAGTTCTTCTCTGTGAAACTGTTTTACACAGTCTCCTCATAAACTGAAAAAAAGCTCCTATATATTTGCATTTGCAAGTGGGGCAGAGAAAGGCACTCTTCGCAGTAATGACATTAAGCTTCTAATTCCCATACTACCTTCTCAAGAAACTTGTGAAACATTATGCTTATGTGCAGCTTTAATTTAAAGATGGAAGTAAGTTTAAACCACTCATTAAATGTGCCAGCAATGCTGTGTTTTCCCACTGGTAGCCAATGGGTAACTGTAACACCTCTCACTTCAGGCAAGCTGGTTTGTCTGCATCTCAAATGGCCACAGAGCAAGCCTGTGATTTTCTTTCAGTGCTGTGGCTTTTTTTTTTTAATTTTTTTTAATTTTTTTTTTAATTTTTTTTTTTTTTTATGCCAGAAAAGTATGACTTGGAGAAGTAGATCAATCTCAATGAAACCTTAAGCAGTTGGATGAGGGAGGGAGTGTCCCCCACACACCAGAATGAGGCCACTTCTCTGGCAATGAGATGTGAGGGAGTTTCATATTTGATCCCAGCTACTTGACCTAATTTGAGAGGGAAAGAAGAGAAGGAAATGATGCTGTTGTACTCTGGCATAAAATCTGAATGTGTGCAGGAAGGAAAATTGCCTAAGATGTCTAAAAGTACTCCCAATGATTCTGTGGCAACCTTAGCAATAGTGACTGTGACCTGCTAGGAGTAGCATTAAGCCCAAAGGAAGGAATTGGCTATCCAGATGGTTAATAAAGAATGGATATCCAGACAAATAAGTCTTTAGGGAAAAGCACCTCTTTGGCCTGAGACTATAGCTTTAAAGTTTGATGTGTAGCATGTAATAAGTTAATGAATGAAAGTGGAAAGTTTTGTGTGAACAGAGATTGCTCTCATCAGTGAAGTGCATGCTCATTTAATAATGTGTCTTTAAGATAATTTTTTAAGACGATAATTAAAAAATTGCAGACCTAGGGATACTCTGCTTCCCCTTTAAATTGGATTTGTCATGTAGATTTCAATAGAAGCTTTTTAAGTAGGTGCTGCAAGAATATGTTGTGTTTGCATAAGCTCAACCATCTTTCACAAAATAAAATCCATCAAAGTGGTTCAGTAAACAGCTAAATTTAAGCTTGCATTTTGATGTAAACATCTGAATTGTGATCAGTTTCACTGACCTCAGGATAGCTCCTATGCATGAGTTTTGTTCAAGAATGCAGAAACTGAGCAGAAACACCAAAACACTAAACACTGAAAAGGTAAGAAAAATGAAGGTAGTCTTGGTTCATTCCAAACAGCTTTTTTAGTTCTCAAATGTACAAATAATTTTTTCCTAGCCTCAAAGGCCATTCAGTGAGCAATAATACTGTAGGAATACCTTCTGAATTTTTATCTCAAGTCTTAATACTGTTTTCCCTTTCTTCCCATAATGCTTAATATACCTCACAGTAATTTCATCCAATTGAGAACAATGATCGCCCACTTTGTCCTGAGATTTCTTCTTAAGTGTGTCTCCATCCACTTTCCCTGCCATTTCACTGGTATGAGTGCTCTTATGCAAACAATGAGTGAAGAAAAAAATCCTTTACTTGAACTTGCTTTCTTTTATTATCTTGGGTTATTTTCCTCTTTCATCATTGTAAATTGACATGATAGATTGCAACTTCTCTATTTTTTATGTAGCACAAGTCTGTTTTAAAGTTTGGCAGCTGAATAATTGAGAACAAAATTAGTTACACTTAGAACAGCCCCAGTATTTGTAGTAGCAAAACAAACACCAGTGTGAGTTGGAGGGTCCTAAGGATAAAAATGGCTGTCTGGAGAAACAGAGATGACAGCTATGAGATATTTCTACTCTTTTTTTTTTTGTCCTTTCAGTCTTACATCTCCTCTCTGATGTGCTGCCAGCTTTGGTTAGAGGTCTCATAAAGTATAATTTCTAGAGATGACAAGCCTAGTTACCAGACTTCCTGAGCACATTGATGATCACAGGATTGAATCCAGTTTATACTTCAACCTGTGTCATAATCACTTTATGGTAATTAACTATCTTTCCCTAATGATCAAGTAAAGCAACTCAGAATATGTTTTTCATATTAATCTAAACTTTCTGCCAAGGAATCTTGAGTCTTATTCTAGTGCTGATTTCAGTTACATGATTTTGTCACTGTGATTACTTAAAATTCAGAAAAGTAAGTGAACAATTAATTATGAATTATTTATTAATTATTAATCATGATTACATTGTGAAAATCAGAGCATGAGATGCTGCCATAGTCAGAGGATGAGTGCTGCCTTACATACTACAATGTCCAAACCTGCATAGGTTGCTCACATTTATTTAAAATAAACATCATTAATATCAAAGACTTAACACAGCTGTACTAGCATTTCTTTTCTTTAAAGACTTGGAATCACAACAGCTTCTACAATTCCCCACTCACAAATGGGGAGCCCATGAACATTCAAGGTGATGTAGCCGCTTTTGGTCACCTCCTGGTAGCCCCTGGAATGCTAGCGTGTCATCACATCGCCTTTCTGTAGTGTGGGGGGCCATCCCTGATGCTCCTAAGCTCTTCCAGCCCTTCCTGGGCACATGTCCGGGTGCTCTTCCAGCACACCCGGCTGCCCCGCTCCGCGCGTGGAGCAGAGCAGCTGTGCTCTATTGGCACACGGCTGTGCAGGGCTCTGGGAACCCCACCCTGTTGCCTTGCTAGGAGGCTTTTCCGAACCCACAGAGCCTGGTCTGCAGGGCCTCCCAGTTTATATCTTAGCAATAGCCCATCTGCTTTTCTGGCTCCTTCGATTTAAGCTGTAATTAGTATAACAGAAGCATTGTATCATCTGGCTTAAGTCTAAGTTTTTAAATGAAAAATTAGATCTTGCCTTCCTCTTTTATTCCTTCTTTTTGAACATGCTCCACATGGGCAGAGGGCGTTAGCTTCCCTTCCTCACCCTGACATGCTGGGAGCACGGGCAGCAGCTCAGGATGGTGCGACTCCACTCAATCATGAGCTGCTCCTCCTCCCTCTGCCACTATCACGGCTGCTGCTTCCCGCTCGGTCCCGCTTCCCTGTGCTTTCACCCCTTGGGCTGCTGTTCCTGTGCTGTCCTTGCCCCTCTTTGCCACGTTCGGTTTGGGCCACTGAGAGGTTCAGTCTGCACAGCCGGGGAAAATATCTATTAAAGTATTTATTAAGGAAAGAAATCATTGTAGCTCATCCTCTTTTTTATTCCACCAAAACTCAATGTCTTGGTATCTGGGCAACTCTATGCATAATATTTGTAGTAAAAATAGCAATATAACTTACTTAAAATTCAAGTCACTTTCCAATAATTTTTGTAAGTCCCTCCCTGCATGACTTCTGCTGTGCTAATTATGCTCCCCTGTAGGATCAATGCTTTACTAATTTAAATATGTTGTAACAATATTGTCACCAATTATCTTTACTGCTTCAAAAGGCAAATTGCTTTATGCCAACAATTAGGAAAAAAATGCTTTGTTTTTCCTTTATGTAAATTATTTGGCATTAGCATTTACCTTTTCAAGTAGGCGTTTGATACAAGATGAGTGGCTGTATTACATAAAAGGGTAGAAAGCAAAAAAATAATCATATGTCTCAAGAGAGAGAAAATTATAGTAGTCTCTATGATAAACAGGCAATTCTTGGATATCAGCTACTGAAGTTACACCTGCTCTTGGAAAACCTGATCAGCAGATATTGTAAACAACAGACAGGGCATGTTCTCATAGCGCTGAGCAAAATTACAGCAGCAATCCTTACACCTGTAAAATACATAGTATGCCTGATTTGTTTTTAAACTTATGATTTGCTTTTCTTTAAATGTTAGGAGCTACTTGCTTCTGTAGTAACATACAGTCTCTACCAGCAAACTATTTTAGGAACAAGTACTACCTGCCTTAACATGAGCTATCACATTGACAGTCCCAAACAATTGTTCACTTAAGGAAAGAAGATTTGCTGCCTCTCCTTGTCTGTTCTTAACTGTAAGAGGAAAGGAGAAAGAAGAGCAATGTCTCCTCCATAGAAACACTCACATTTGTTTGCTTGTTTGATGGAAAACCAGTGTGTATAACTGGCAATTAAAAAAAGATTGTAAACTGAAATTGGCAGAGTAATATCTCCCTTTTGGGCTTTGATTTTCAGTCTCTTGTTCTTTTAGTTGCTGTTTGGGATTATGAACCAGTCACTAACTGAAGACAGAGACATCCATTTTAAGGCACTGGAAGCGTTTGTCAATTTAGCTTGAGTGCAGTAACCATCTGATGTTGAGGCTTAGGGATGGTTTAATGTAGTATTTGAGGCTCACTGCTTTATTCAGTCAACATTAGGATTCTAGAAACTATTGGATTGGGAAATGCCTGGGAACTGCTTTGGTAGGGTATTTGGGGTTTTTTGTTGTTTTTTTTTTTTTTTTCCCCTCTCNTTTTTTTTTTTTTTTTTTCCCCTCTCATAAAAATACTATCTTTATCACTTAAGCACCAGAAAAATACGTGTCCATCCAAAATTATCATGTGGAAAAGTTGGAGTGTTTGAGTTCATAAAACACTTGTATTTTTAAGTGATATAACCAATTTTCATATTTAACTATGGTGTGAAGAGCATGTGAGAAAATAATTGTTTACACTGCACACACTGACACTGGAATTTTTGCGAGAAAGGTGCCTGGGTAATCTGCATGCTCAGACTGCACCTGCAGACCAGGAGTCACTGGTTTGTCTGCATAGCAGTGAGGCGTCTGTCTCTCCGCTCTGGGCAAGACTCACCTTTGGGAGCACACGTGGAGCAGGGTACTGTTTGCCAGCTCGGTGACACCATCAAGGCAAGGGGCTCTGGGTGTGCCTCTGCCCTCACAGGTGACACAGCAGCCCCAGCATGAGCTCTTTGCCAGGACTTGGTAGTGGCTCTCCTTGACTTGCAAAGAATGGTGGTAAACCTGAGCTGTAGTGTAGTGCAAAATAACTTCATCAAAATCAGAGTGCCCAGCTGCTCATACTCAGTAAGTAGTACCTGAAGTTGTGAAGTTTTAGTGAGATACTTAATTAATGCCAGTGCTACATCTAAAAACAACAGGTAAAGATTTACTATGTAAATGACATACTGTGTGTGTCTGAAAATAACCATTAATCAGTGGCCAGCTTACCTTCCTCTTATGAACAAGTAGGAGTTCACAGCCTGGTTTGGTAGCATGTGTCCTTACTTGCTGCAGAGCAAAGCCCCTTCCCCTGCAGCTCTGCTTGTATCTGTTCCTCAAAGGTCAGCTGGGCTGACATAGGACCACTTTAAACACTGCAGAGCTGGTGTTTAAATAACATTCAAATGAACTCCATTCCACCTCCAAGCTACTGTTGTACCAGGTCTGTTTCACAAAGCAGTGCAGGCTTTCATTAGGTTCTCCAAAGGAATAAATCTGAGGCTTCATTCACATGAAAAAATCTCAGTATTTATTTACAGGTTAAGGGCCCAAGCACACCCCTATAAATAATGCTTTAGCCTTATTTTCTCCTGTGTGAACTTTGTATTTTTGTGTGTCTCCTAAGGCCTTCGGGTTATTATCACAGTGAATATCACTACATTTTACATACTGTGCTGGAAAAGACAAGTTGTTTTCCTTCAACCCAAAGAACTAACACCTAATTCTAGTCTGTGTAGCACTGATACTTGAAATCCTTTTTCTATTAATTCATATCATGACTCTATTTCTTTCCAAAGTAGATAACTAACTACCACTTATCTATCTCCTTTGATATCTATTTCAAGATGCTGCAAGTAGTCCAAATAAAAACTGTTAGGTTTGACAGGTTTGTTTCCAATATGATTATAATTATTACCTGCTACAAAATATTATTAATCATCACACAGATTACGCATTAATCTTCATTAACTACTAACTATAACTAAATCATGATTTTAACTGAAGTAAGAGCTACAAGTCTGAAACCAGAACAGAGTCATGTAAAACTATACAATTTCTTTGAAAATGGGTTTCCATAAGGAGATCGTACTTCAGCATTGATTTTATTGTTACAATCAATATAAATATGTCTATTAAAATGTCTTTCTGATATTTTAATATCTAACACTTTTGGCCTAGTCTGTGAGAATTAAATACAATTACAGATTTCTCACTGGGCTAACAGATGATCTCTTGGTAGAATGACCCCAAGGTCAAAGATATAACAGGCTACTTGCTGCTTTTTATGATGTTTTTACTGGGACTGTTTCTATTAGACTTATAGTGGATGCTGTTATGTGTCTAGTGAGTCAGGGCCTTGGGACATTTATGCCACCTGTCATCCCCCCTTAACAGCTTTGGTCTTGCATGCAATGGTTGAAAAAATGATTGTGCCATTTTTCAGTTTCAGCCTACAGTGGTTTAACACAGTTACTGACACTTTTTCACAATATGAGTTGATACAGACAAGCATTTTGGAAGAAAGCCCCAAGGCTAACAATAGTATTTATATCTTCTTCAACTCCTGGAAAAGCAGAGCCAATAAAGCAGGCAAAGGAACCGGTGTGTGTTCCCTTTTGCTCATTAATGTTTCAGCTGATTCTGTGGGTGTTCTGTGGAAGAGTAGTTGCTTTCATTTTCTCATAAAAAGAAAATGCTATATTTCTTATTCAAATGTATTGACTTTAAGATTCTTCTTTAAGATTTTTCTTGAAGGATGTTGTTCATCTTCTTTACACAGAGAGCTGCTCAACACAGAAATATATATGTATTGAACAATGCTGGATTGGCCTTGAAAAAACAGATGCACAGTGTATGACAAATGCAGGTGGAGAAACAGAGTGCCTGGCACAATAGGAAGTGCCTACAGCCTTCCAGGCTGCATATCTGTTTGAAGGAGGAGGGGAAGGGATTTTTCAGAAAGGCAAATCTCTCCTTCCTGTGGTTGCATGTAAAAGTTATATTTCTCATTCTGAAGGTCTGTCTTTCACTCCCCTGGTACAAGGAATTTCCAGCTCCCACTGCTCTTTTCCCTGGCTGATTTGCAACATGCTTATGTTCTCTCCCAGTGCCCCATCACTGTGAGGTGCTGTGTATCCTTCTCATATTCCCAAAAATTTTAAAAGTGCATTTCCTCTGAGTTCCTCATTAAGCCTCACATTACTTTCCCTTCTTTAATTACTACTCAATCTCAGAAATCTTATAAAAGCATTTGTGATCCTAAAGTAGGATGTAGAACTGAAATAGAATTTGGGTTGCAATATCTCATGTTGCACCTGTTGGTACTTGCTTGGGTGGGTTTAATAAAAGGAACCATTTTCTGCCTATTTTATGCTTTACTGCAGTTCCAAATATCCCCTCTACAACTTCAGAACCACAATTTTGCAGCAGGGTGGTAGCAGAAAATTGTGACATAGAGATGGGTCAAATGCATCGCTCCAGCATCTGTTAGAGAAACAGAAAGATTTGTGATCCTGAAATAAACCTATTGTTTCTGCCACTGAAGAACTGAGAACAGCAGTCAGGGATGTCTATGCATGTGCATGGGGAGCAGAGCCACAGCACTTTTCTGTCCAGCCCATTTGGATTTTATTGACTGATGCAAGCTGTTGGTTTTTTTTTTNTTTTGTTTGGTTGGTTGGTTGGTTGGTTGGTTTAGTTTTTTAAAGGTAGTTAATTTAAAAAGAGCCTGGAAGATCACTCTGTTCACCCACTCACATCTGTTTATAAAAATATCACACTGCATTTGGACCCAAAGCAATCAACAAGATTTTTAATGAAAAATGTCCTTGACAGAATTTGCAATAAATAAATTATCCTATTAAGAGAGAAAATATGCTGTTGTAGATAAAACTGGACTGATTAGGACTGATTTAGAAAATATTTCTTCATTGAATCCAAGATACAAGGGTCCTAATCTGTAACTGGGATGGCATTTGTATGTAAATAAATAGATATAGATATATAATTTATGTAGATATAAATTAGATAAATAGAAATAAAATTATTTTTTATGATTTTAAAATACAGAAGTATGTAAAGTTGCAAATTAAATGCCATTGTTTGTGTTGTGAGTACAAAATGCACATGGGGGATTTGTATGTGTTATTTGACATGCATGATACACTTGCTCACATACATGGTACTTGAATTTTAATACTGGTTTTATGAATGTTCAATTTCTAATTAAAAGGACCAAATCTGCTAGAAAGGAGTACATAGAATTATCCATAGGAAAATTCCAAAGTGTTGATGAATACATTTAATTTTTTTTTTCATTTTCATCTTTTAAAGTGCCACTCTGTGGAGAAAAGTTTGGATTAGGTTGACTAGTCAAAAAAGTCCAGGATAATTCCGTGTAAGAATAGGCACCTGGTTGTCATGCCTAAATTAGGATTCTAAATTAGAAAGCTGACTTCTAATCGTGAGTTAGATATTCAGTGAGTTAAATAATGTTTGAAAGTGATTTTACTTGAAAGTCATTGATAGTGTAAGAAATAATAATATATTTCATTTAAATGCTGAAAATGTTGATGTGAATCTGGAGTCCATATGGAGCAGTGACATTCCAGCTGTTTTTCTTTATGCCTAATTTCTGGTGGTCAGTGAACTCACCAGCACCATATATTGCACCCACCTGTTCTTTGCCACTGTTTCTGAGTCCTCCACATCATCCTAAATGAAACAATAAAGCACTACTGAAATGTCAGGGGCCAGATAGAAAAATCTGGTAATCAGTCAAAGTTGAGAGACACTGAAAATTCACAGGAAGATGAGAATAATACATAGGAAGATCAGTGTGACCTTAAAACAGCATTAATAGAAATGGAATGAAATGTTCTAGTACAAGGTCAGGTGCTTAAGAACTGCTAATAAAAAGTCTACTGTAAATTAAAAATGAGTGATAAAGACAGGTATGCAGTTAATAATAGAATCTCTATGTAATAGGGCTTTGAAAAAGACAAAAGCCTTCCTAGAATGTGTAAGTTCAGAGATGAAGAAAGTATTTGTGCTTTTGCAAAAATGTTTTGGTGAAATGATGGTCATATTCCAAAACTACTAGCATACTTTCATGCATATAATTCAAGAATTATCTGGTCAAAGAAAAACACAAAACCCAGCAAAAATAAATCCCTGCCTCCTAATTCACAAGCACAATATATTATATTTGCTCTTATAAGAGAAAATGAAATGACAGCCTGACGACTTCAGTGTTCTTCGTTATGGCACGTACCTCTCTCCTGACATTTTTATAGCCAGAGCCCTTTACAGCTGCACACTGCTACTCCTGATCCAGTCCCATCTGATTCAAGTCACTTGCTATTTTAAATGTGCTTGTACTTGAAAACAGTTGCAGGTAATGGATTTAAATATAGTGAACATTTAAGCTGAAAGTTTTACAAAGGAGCATGTGGGATGATTAGGACAACAGAGGACATAGCTTTGGGGAAAGACTGAAAGATCCCTGCTTAGCTTAAAACTTTGCAGTCTGACCATTCATGAGCCCTCTGGCAGTCATACAGGAGGGCAGGATTGCTTTCCCCCAAAGTCCTCTTCATGCCTTCATTTGGGTAAGTAGACTGAGACAGAAAGCTGCTACTTAAGTTAAAAGGTAAAGAAAACTAACAATAACAACTATAGGCCTAAATAAACATATTTTCTATTGTAAGAAAAAAGAAATATAAATACTGTAGGAGTTACATTCTGGAACAGCTTTGAAACAGGAGCAGTGGAGAAGAAGCCCTCAAAATTAATTGGTCTTTGATTAGTTTAAAATGGGATTATTTATGTATATTTTAGTCATAGCAGGAGACTGAGCTTAATGAGCCTTGAGGCAGTTTCCAGTTTTCAGCCTTTTAGTTTGTTTCTATTTACAAAATCAATTTCTTTCTTTGCCAGACACCAACTTTCAAATTTTTATTTACAGTAAGTTCACGACCATAAGGTGCACCGGATTATAAGGCGCACTTCCGGGTGTCATCAAATTTCCTAACTTTTGCCGATATATAAGGCGCACCGGACTATAAAGTGCACTTTTGTTTTTGCAGCAAGGATCCGCCCCCAGCTTCCCCCACGCGGTTGCTGGCCGAGACCCCGCCTCCACCTGGCCGCCATTGGCCCCTGGGCCTGCCTGTACCCAGCAGCCGTGGGCCCCTGGGCTCGCCTGTACCCAGCAGGAGCGGCACCATGGGCCTCTGGGCTTGCCTGCACCCAACAGCCATGGGCCCCCGGGCTCGCCTGTACCTGGCAGAAGCAGCACCGTGGGCCCGCCTGTACCCAGCAGCCACGGGCCCCTGGGCCTGCCTGTACCTGGCAGAAGCGGTGCCATGGGCCCACCTGTACCTGGCAGCCACGGGCTCCCGGGCTCGTCTGTACCCAGCAGGAGTGGCCCCACGGGACCCCAGGCTTGCCTGCACCCAGCAGCCACTGGCCCCCAGGCCTGCCTGTACCCAGCAGCCACGGGCCCCCAGGCCTGCCTGTACCTGGCAGCCACGGGGTCCCAGGTCCCCGGGCTCACCTACACCCGGCAGCCGGGGGCCCCGAGCCTGCCTGCACCTTTCCGCCACGAGTCCTTGGGCCCGCCTATACCTGGCAGGAGTGGCGCCGTGGGCCCCTGGGACCGCATGCACCTGGCAGCAATGGGCCCCCGGGCCTGCCTGTACCCAGCAGGAGCGGCCCCACGGCCTCGTACTCCACCCGGCAACTACAGCCTTGCCGGCTCCCCCTGCGGCTCGCGGCTCACACTTCCAGGTTGGCAAATTTCCAAATTCTGTCCATATATAAGGCGCATTGGACTATAAGGCACACTTCCAGGTTCGGGCCAAAATTTTAGTCAAAAGGGTGTGCCTTATAGTCGTGAAATTACTGCGCTTTTCCCAAGTTCCAGTTTAGAAAACAACATTCAGTTTTCTTAACACTGACACAGACTGTCTTCTGAGTTAATAAAGACTTTTATTAACCTTCTATTGCAGCAAAAACTATTTGATTAAATTTGGGACTATGTGCTGTTTGTATATCAGTCCCAGGGTGAGTTAACCCGAGCACTTAGAAAGTTACCTAGTCTTTTTCTGTTCACAAACTGCTAAGTATTTTACCAGAAGTAATTAAACTCACAACAGTTCAGTGGCCTACTGACCTCGTGCAATGATAGCTATGGAGTCAATGACAGAGCTCCAAAGAGATTATTTCTCTAATTCTACAAGTCAGTAAATTTGTTTCCACTCACTAGAAGGCAACAACATAACCCTATTTTTACTGTATTGTACTGTATGTTATACTATTGTATACAGTAAGATTCTGCGAAAAATATATATATACAGCTTTACCTCATACTCTTGGAGAAATACTACCTCATGATGCAAGAATGAGAGATTTGCACAAGCTTAATTTGTAAAAAAAGTTCCCCCCTGATATCTTTATCTCAGTTTTAGAGTTATTGATTATCCCTAGAATATGCTACTTAGCTGAAAAAAAAAGGTATAAAATAAAAATAGAAACTTTTAAAAGACTGGCAGTAAAGAAAGAGCAATATTGCATCATTTGTCTCTTTGCATCATTGGGTGTTGATACAGTTACAGTAATTTCACGACTATAAGGTGCACCCTTTTGACTAAAATTTTGATGGAAACCCAGAAGTGCGCCTTATAATCTGTACCTTATATATGGACAAAATTGGGAAATTTGCCAACCTGAAAGTGCGAGCCGTGAGCCGTGGCCACCCCGAGCCAACCCGGAAGTGAGAGCCACGGCCACACTGCGGCTGCCCCGTGCCGTGGGAGCCCTGCGCCACGGAAGCTCCAAGCCGCGAGACACAGCCGCCCCAAGCTGTGAGCTGCGGCCGCGCCATGGCAGCCCCAGGCCGCAGCAGCGCTGAGCCGCGGCCACCCTGAGCCAACCTGGAAGTGTGAGCTGTGAGCTGAGCCACGCCAGCCAGCGCTGGGGGCAGGCGGGAGTGTCGGGGCCTGCACACGGGGAAGGTTTAAAGGCTACACTAATCTGTGAAAAATGTTTGCAAATTGAGCACCTGCCAGTAAACCCTGCAATCACGCAATTCCATTGCTAATTCGTTGCTTTGTTGCACGCGGATCCTCACTGCAAAAAAAAAAAAAAGTGTGCCTTATACATTGGTGGGCCTTATATATGGACAAAGTTTGGAAATTTGTTGACATCCAGAAGTGCGCCTTATACTCCGGTGCGCCTTATAGCTGTGAAATTACTGTAATCTTTCCTATGCTGACATTTCCAGAACTAAACACTGGCTTAATTATGGTTCATGTTCCAGAAATATTGGTGGCACAAGCATCTCTCATACATCCCAGTATCTAGACAAATAAGTACAAAACATGGTACAAGTGCAAAAGTGGTGGATTGCCTAGAAATGTATGTGATGTCTGCTTTCATTGTCAATCCTTCGAACAGTAAAGTGTTACATAAGTTGTATAAGAGTTATGTTAACCTGAGTGGTATTGAAACTCTGGAGAGTTGTGAATAATGAATAAGTTATTTTTGTCTGGTAGACGCATGTGCCCTTACTATGTGGTGTCATGCTTAGTGGCTTAAAGTGAGATAGTGGGGATGTGATGTCATGGTGATATAAGTTTGATTGTAAAAAATACTAACCAAGCCCAAAGAAAACACAGAAATTTGAGATCACAATCATGAATTGTGAAAGTAGGTCTTTTTCTAGTGTGCAAGTGTTGTGCTAAGCCATTTCAAATCAAGCCATAATTAAACAAACCATTGAAAAACGTACTGTGGGAAACATAAGCGAGGATGAAGACTTACATTGCAGACTTATGCTAAAAATGTGTGAGCCATAGGGGGCACCTGCTACCTGCAATGACCCATCTGGATAGTTACAAGTAATCAAACTTCCGGTGGGTTAAATAAGAGGTAGACATCATTCTTGATACCATTCACAGAAGTGAATTCACAAAAGTGTTTCTTTCAAGCGTCAATGCAAATACAATCTTGCTTTTGATTGCACTTAAAGTTGCGTTATGTACAGCATGAAATAGTACAAGCCAGAGAATGTGATAAAAATAATATGTGAAAGAGGTGAATTTTTTGTATTTATAGATTAAACAAGGCTGTTTGCTTGGATGATAAAACCATGTAATCTCTGCCTTGCCCTCTCCCACCATCCAGGAAGGATGTTATTGTAAAATTTCAAACAGATTAATTTTGATATACTCAGATATTATATCTATCCACCGAGGCAATTGGAAAAAGATGCTTATATCATTAATTTTTTATGTCCCATGTATTTCTTACAGCTCAGTACCTAAAGAGGATAGCCTAGCACCAAGCACCAAAAGATCCAAAAATCTCACCCATTCTATCTATTATTTATATAATTTCAAAAGTTGCCAGGTATTTCTGTAAAACAAAAGACTTTGACTATTGTCAATCAAACTTCAGGTACAGGAAGAAATCTAGCCATTAAGTACAACGCAAGATGTAAAATTCATTTTTAATTGCTCTATTTCTTCTAAGTTTGGACTTATTTGACATGAAATCTTTAAATTCTCTTCCACTCCGGATAAAATCATGACTTCTGTGTYGATATAGTCATTGTTTAGGAAGATTGTCACATCATTTTAGACATGATAAGGAATAAGAACAATAATGATAAATGTGTACATATATTGAGCAAGTATAAATGACACAGTAAAGAAGACTGTTGCCTCATTATGGGATGAATATATCTTGATGGCTCTCTTTGAGAAAATTGGAGAATGCAGTTGTAATTTGCCATGAAGGCTGCATCTGTTAGAAAGCAGCAGATTTATTACTAGAAAGCGATAGTACAGTAAAATGCATATAGCAGCCTTTTTCCCAGTAAAATACCTGTTCAAGGTCTGAAGGAGTGGACTCTGTCAAACTCAACCAGTCTGCCCTGTAGCTATCTATAATATTCCCAGGGAAGACTGAGTTTCAAGTTGTATTTCAAGTGGCATTCAAATTCTCGTGCATCTGTATATTAAACTCTCTTGTCTGATTTTTGTATGTGTGCTGTCTTGTGAAGAAAACCGCAGTTCTGTTTTTAATTGTCTGCCTTCCCAAAATGCTGTCAGACTAAGGCATATTATCTTATATATCATCCATGAACAGTTCAAGATTAATTAGCCTTTCACCCATTTTAAAGATATCATCTATATCCTGAAGGCAGAGTATGGTGTTTGGCAGCCTCTTCAATCACTTCAAATTCTTCTCTGTGTACTGTATAAATAATCTGTGGAAAAATTACCCAGTTCTGTGAATAGAATAGCTAGAGGTGGCATATTCTGTAAAATTCCACAGTCTGAATCCATACAGATTACCCTATTTGAACATTATACGAAGGATTAGAAATATTTTTTACGTGTCCTATAATCCTACCATAAATCTGACATATTAGCATTCATTCTGTGATTTTAGGGCTTCATGCATTTTTTTTTCCCCTTGCTGGATTTTGCAGTTTTCATCCAGGCCCCCGGCAGTGCGGCCTGGGTGGCCTGAGATCCTAACACAGCTCCAGCATGGCCTGGCCTAGCCCCTGCATCTTTTATGGGAGATTTTAACCCTTCCAATGCTCAGATAAGACTTGCAGACCTTCAGTCCTCCCTTGAGTGAGAGGAAAAAGAATGGAGAGGATAAACCAAAGTAGGTGAAACAGGAGCCAAGTTCTAGATGGCTCTAGATGGAAGGAGAATGAAGAGATGCTGGGAATTCGGGCTGAAAATCTTTTGTAGGCTATAGGGATGGACTGTATTACACTAAAAATTCCTATAAACTGTGGAGAAAGACAGTTGAAGGGGTGTTGAAGTTGGGGGTGTTGAAGTATTCGGAATATCCTTTACCCCGAGGGATAAAGGGGATCTCTCTTCCTGGGAATTAAGTATGAACAGAGGAAAGAGTGATGAAGAGAATTTTTGCTTTTGAACAGTTCGTTCTTAAAAGTAAATACCCCATGAGTTTAACATGGCCCATAAACACAGTTTGGGAGAGCTGTGAAGATGGGAGGAGTCAGTGGAAAATAAAGCCACGAGAGAACTGTGTTTATTTCTTCTTCTGAAAAAAATCCCTATACCCGAACAAGAAGAGACTCCTCTCTCTAGAGTGAACTGAGGAAGATTATTTAAGTTGGGAACTGACTGAAGTGTTTATGTTGTTAAGAAGGTGTGGGAGGGAGGAGGAGAGTGTGGTCTGAAGGTCTTATTCTGAATTTATTATTTTTTTGTGTTGTTAATGAAGTTTTTCTGTACACCCTTTTTCAGTTTTAGGCTTGCCTTGCTTTTGCTACTAATTCTCTGTCACAACAGAAAATGAGTACATTGAAATTGGCAGACCTAAACTATAACATTTATTGCTGCATTGGCTGGGAAATCAGACTAAACCAAGACAATGTGGAAAAAATGGGAGAGCAAATGATAATTGGTTGCAGTGATGATGTCTGGATGCCTTACCTGTATGAGGATTATTAGCTACTGTCGTAAGCAGATTTAATAACCTACTTGTTTACTTCCTGAAATTCCTGCTTATTAGTTCTATTTCTTGTGAATTTAAATATCTGCTCAATATCCACAAATACGAAAATATGCTGTCTGCCGTAATGGTTGTGTCTGCAGTCTGAAAGTACACAGAACACTTATCTAATGACTTCAGTTTCGTCTATCACTTGTTTGTGATGTTGAAATTTTACCTCCCTTAACAGCCAACAGTGTACAGGGAGCAAAATGGAGACATGCTTTTTTCCTGTGTAATGCACTGTGAACTGGCACCTTATTATCTCACTGTACACTAGGATAAGCCCTATTATTTGACTTAGCTGTTTACATTAAACATTGGTAACCATTGCCTGAGGGTAAAATCCTCAGTAAAAGCCTCAGAGATCAGTAAAATCTGGAGCAAAATGCTGAAAGGAAGAAAACGGTGACTATCTACAGAAATGTTTTAAGACTAGTGATTCTGGGAGAAGTCTTTACCACAAAGGTGCATTTTACAACCTCATCTGACACCAAAAGGGTTTGATTTAACCTCATTTCTGTCTTGGCCCTTGTGTGTGTAGGATTTTCTGCCAGGATGTGCTGTGACCCCAGCATCTGTGAGTCAACTGGTTGTTGCTGCCTGACAATACTGCAGTTGGTAGAATCTAAACTGTCACTTATAAATAAATAAACAGGCTTCCTGCATTGCAAAACCAGCATTCATAATGTGAACTGATGTACCACTTTCTCGATAAACTGCCTTTGTGGAAAACCTTTGTGAGCCAAACGGTAGAATACTCTAAGTATGAGCTTAATTTCTTTATGTTCCAATATTGCTCTTACTTCAAAGCTATTTAAACAAGTTATACTATTATGCAAAAAAATGTTATTTTTTCCCAAATGACTTGTACATTAGCCAGAATGTCTTGGCCCAGTAAGGAAATGGAATACATTACTTAGTGCATATTCTCTATTCTTTTGTTGGAATCACTAGGAAGAACAGAACTTACTTTTTTGTTACTTTGCTTCTATATTTTTGGTTAAAGCATACCTAGGTTCTTCTCTGAGGTCAACATAAAACCAGCCAAAATCCAATACTTTTCTATCATTCTCTTACAGAAATTGTTTTACTTAATTTCCATTATATTTGGACTTTTTTTTCTGTTCTGCTGTGATTCAATCAATACCATTTTTGAAGTGAGGTCACGAGGCAGTCTGAATTTTTTTTTACATGTAAATGAGTTTTGAACCCCCCTGCCTTTTTAATATCCATTGTAAAGATGATATTGTGAAATATCTTGGAGTTTTATATAGTGGCATTCAGGACAACTTTTCTTTGCATTGATGCAAATATTGTAAAGCTGTCTTAAAGTTATGCATGAAAGAAGTGGTTGAAACCTTTTGAGAATATACCAAGAAACAAAGGAGACATTTATATTAATAAGTCCCAAGAATACAAGCGAAAATACCTTTCATCCTGGATTGGATTATTTTTAAAACTCCTGGTGAAAACTCACTGAACAGAAAACAGGAAATTTACCTGCACCCACTGTGGAGATCACAGCCTTTGAGTTAGTGGGTCCATGCATTTCAACTGTGTCTCTTCTCCCAGCAAGCTGAGATAACAGCTGGTAGGATTACTCAACCTAAAGTTTGTAGCTCTCAGTTTTCCTGACTATTTCTGCTGGAAGTGTGAGAACGGCCACGTGTGAGTATACTGGGGTGAATGCAACAGAAAGTCATCTCATTGCACAGTGCATACCTCTCATTTCAGGGGAATGTAAAATTCAGTCATTGTGTGGACTTTGGACCCTTTCCACAAAACTACCAGAAGAAGGCCATGGCCTTTAATGATCACCAGCATCTATGCTCAATTGACTGTGACTAGATGAAACAAGAATTCAAGCTGAGTCTATTCAGTGAATTGTCTACTGATTAAGGTGTAGGTCAGTGAGAGTAAAATGGTCCCATGAGAACAAACTTCTCTTGAAAAACCAAGTGGAAAACCTGATTTGAGGCTAGGAAGTATTTTCTGGACAGGCTATGATGCAGAATTCTGATAAAGATGGAAGGGAGAGTGATAACAAAATGCTTGCTTACAGTTACTATTTTTTAGAAAGAAATATATGCATCACTTGTTTATACAACCCCCCCTCCCCCCAAGCTTTTAGTTTCTTTCTTTTCCTGTGCAGATATATTCTGTATAATCTGCACACAGAACTCATGAAACTTCCCATGACTCATGTTGCTCAGACTTTCAATATTCCTTTTGTAAAATGTTTCAGATTAGCAACTGGCACCTTGTGTTGGATTAACGAGCAGTTTTCAAGTCACACAATCAGCATTGCTAACTTTGCTAGGCACCTTATTGCGTGAGAATTGGCAGAATTTCCCTTAATTTCTACCTTTCTGTTATTCTACATTAGATCATAAAATATTAGAAAATATAGCAGGGAATAAAAAGAAAAAAAAGAGCCACATGAGGAGAGTTTATTATACAGCAAAGGAAAATTCGCCAAAGATACCATCTCTGTTTACGCAGAGAGAAAAATACTGTCTGCCTAAAACAGTACATTCAAGCCTCTGCAAACCAGCTCCTCACAGACTGAGAAAGGGCCTCAGAAAAGGATGAGCTTTTGGGGTGAATGATGATCTGCTCTGAAGTTCCTTCCACACAGGGAAAATGCTTAGACCCAGTCATTTTCCTCATCACCCCAAATCAGAGGTGTTTGGGAGAGAGCCTGTTTGACATGAATGATGTCTGCAATGGTTTTTTTTACTTTCTAGCCGAAATATTGCCAGCAATTTTCTAGATCAATTTAACAATACTTTTTGTAAGAAATCTGACCATTCCAATTCTTATTTGAGTATGGATGATTCTGAGCAAAAATCTATTGGAATTCTATCTGCCTTTCTTTTTTTGTAATGAGCATATTGTAAATGTGTAAGTGTCTGCCCTGAAGTATGCAATAGATAAATGCAGACAGAGCATAGGTAATGAGAATGGTTTGTCATAGCCTTATAGTCTTCAGGGGCCTAGTATAAATCAAGAGCTAACTCATCCCAGGGGTCTTGTAATTTTTAGAGTATAGTTTTATTTTCCATTTGTATTCTGATAACAAGTCATATTTATTATGATCTTGCTAATGGCACATCTTCACTCAAGTATTAAAGAATATATAATGCACAGGTGTCTAGAATTGAAAATAAATAGGCCCTGAAGAATATCATCCCTATATCATTACTCAAACCATTTTAATGAAAAAATGTGCATTTTGATGAGACAAATAAAAAAGATGCAAATTAAGACAGGGAAATTGAAAATTTACAGCATACAAACAATATTTGCATACAGGCAACCAACTTATTATGATTTACATTTTTTGTCAGAAATTATAACAGAAAAATTGCACAGTTTTTTTCAAATAGTTAATTACCTAACTATACAGCAAGTGGTTTTATTATTATATTAAGTCATTTAAAGGTTGTCTGCTACGCAAGTGACATATATTTGGATTAAACCCAGTTTTAAATCATGGTTAAACTGCACAGTGGATGCCAGCTGAAACTGTATCAAGAGCTTTAATTTGGAAAATGTACTTTTGGAAAAGTAAATACCTGAACTGAAAAGAAACAGCCAGTTGTCCAGGCCAGCATTAAGTCTTCAGAGGAAAGGAATATGTCTTTGTACATAAAGCCAATTATCCTTCCATATTTGGTTTATAATAGCATTAAGTCCCACAGCAGCAGATTCAGTACTGCTCTGCAAAGTTCAGTAAAAATCTTGCCAATGCTGTAATGTCCAGTAAAAATTACTGTGAAGCCCTTAAATTACAACACTCAGATGGTGCAAGGCTAGTTTTTCTTTCAGTTGCACTCTGCTCCAATTGCTTTTGTACACTCTAAGGTAGGATCAAGTTCAAACCTCAGATGCAAACCTGCAAACTCAAAAAATTTGTTTATAAAAACTGTATTATTCCCATGCTTCACTCAAATTTCTGCAAATGGCAGCCCCATTTCATTTGGGTTCCAGGGCTGAGATGTTTTGCCCTAAACTAGGGTTAGTAGAAGGAAAGTTGTGATGCTACTACTACAACTACACCTACAACTATGACTATGATACTACTACTACTACTCCACTGCTTTTACTTACAAGAATGAAGTGCATTTGTTCAGATTATATGACTCAGAGCTTTCCTAGGGATGTTTATCTATCTGTAACCTATTCATTTTTCCCTAACGGAGGAGATTACTGCTATGGTATGAAACATTTTAATGCAAACGCCTTCTAAAATAAAACATGCAATACTGGTTGAGAAGTATTTCTAGTAACTCATCAACTTTTTATAAGGAGTGCTGAATATGTTACTCTTTCTTCATGCCAGCAGACCTAAGTGTCTTTCTAAACAAAAATGATGATTTTCAGATTAAAAAAATAAATGTTTTTCTGTGGCTCATGAATATTTATATCCATAAGATAATTAGTCTACTGGGCTGTCATTCACATTGCTAATATTCTTAATATATGTTTGAATGTTCAGGAATTTCCTCAGCAGTGCAAATATTTATTATAATCATGATGAACGTGTACTTGAAAAGAAAATAATATGTAGTCAGTAAATTTGTTCAATTCTAAAAATTCAGAGAAGACTTTCTAATTCACAACTGAATTTGTACTTATATATGGTGAAATAAATGCATAAGACTAAACATGTAGAGACATTTTAAGAAATACACTTTTTTGTAGTTTTTCACAGTTTTTCTTGTTCTTGAAGGCAGAATTAAATTGACTTTCTTGTAGGCAGCACACACTGTGTATTTTAAATCTCAAATATAATATATAATTCTCAGAAGCATAAAGAACATTCAGTTGTAATACACTATCCCAGTTAACATCTGCTGTAGAGGATTAGCAAAACCTGATATAACTGCATCTTGGAAATATTTGTTCACATTTGTCTATGTATATATATATTCTCATCTACCATGTTCACACACATTTATTGCTCACTTTTACCAAATATTTATTCAGCTGGATCTCTTAAATGTACAGGACAACACGTTCATTGAATCAAAGTTGATTTGACGCTGTTCTCAGCAAACACGAGACCTTACAAAACACATTGTGTTGGACTAAAACTGGGCAGGAGTTGAGAGAATAGCCGTGAGATACATGTAGAACTGTCAGTTTGCATGAATTTACATTCATCTGTCCTCACTCATAAAGTTCTGTTATCTATTCCTGTAGTTTTCTTTTTCTTTTGTCTGTTCTGCTTATTTTTCTTGAATTTTTATAGTGAAATTTTCCTTTCCACTCTAATATTTTTTAGAAGTTTCTATTTTTTACTATTAAAGTGAAGTTTGTACCAAATAGAATGTTATATAAATGCAAATGTTATATAAATGCAAAAGCGAATACCCAAAGTCATTATTAGGGATTTTAAACCAAGAAAAACTCACTCATGCCCAAAAATGATGGTCCTTTGCCATTAATGACTCATTGAAGTTGTTTATGATAATTAAGCAGAGTCCTTGTATTGATTTTTATGCTAATTTGTTCCCCTGGAGAAGATAGGGGATTGTCATGCTCTTAGTGGAGACCCTGTATCTATTGGAAGCACTTCACAGGAAGGTCACAGCAGAAGAAATTACAGCTAAATTACAGGGTTAGAGATAAGCTTCTGCTTTTCAGTTTCAGTCTTTTTGCATATCTAAATCACAGACTCCCCTAATTGAATGTCTTAACCTTGCTAGCTGAGGTTTACTGTTACTGAGGATGGGCTCTTCATTCTTTAAGCTTGTGAATCACTTGGAGTGATAGAGCACTGTGCCATCCTCTAGGAGTATTTCAAGTGGAAGACACCAAAATGTCACAACTGGACCCCAGAAGACTGAGACATGACTTCAGTGTCTCTTCAGCTCCTCTCTATCATGTTGGCTATGTGTGTGTTGGATAAGAACTATAAAAATTATTACTGTTTAAAGAGACTCGGAGATTTCTTTCTCTCCACAGATGGAAGACATCAATGGATGATCCGAGGACGTCCCATCTGTTGGTAGCTATTCCCCTCATTCTCTCTCTCCCTCTCTCTCTCTTTCTCTACTTCGTCACTTTTATCTCTCTCCCTCTTACCACTACCCCAAAACTGAGTTGTTGGCCCTCAGTAAACTGCTTTGCTGCTTGTTGCTGAACAAAACCTTAGTCTCTTGCTGTTGTCTTTTGCACCCTGTGGTTGAACAAACCATCACAACCCCCACTCACGTTGTGCGGACCGTGGCACAAGGGTAGCTGTGGGGGAAGTAGGACAGCATGGCCTGCACCTTCGTGGGTAACCTTCCTTTCCTCCGAAGTGAGAGGTGCTACCAGGAGGGAGCCTTTGTTACCTTGCCTGAGCATTGCTCCAATGAGCCTTACACTGAAGAAGCCAAACTTTCTGATGGAGCACATTAACAATTGAACAGTATGGATGTGTTTTGGTTGCTTTCCTCCCCTGGCTGTTACCCCCTGAAAAGTAGCATCTCCCTGAAAAGTAGGATCTTGATAACTGAACAAAACTTGAGACATCTTAAACAGAGGGTGAAAATGAATCATGTTTTTAATGCCATAAGGTGTTAAAAAACATCTGGCTGTGGATATTCTTGTATGTAACACAGTGAGTAGGGATCAGAAAAGACCTAGTGGGTTGGGAGGTAGGTCTCTGTTCTTCCAGTGTAGGATTGTTCTTCATGAAACATTTCTTAAAAATACATTCTTGTTTGCTCAGGAGTCTCATGCTGTAGGAAATAAAGAGAAACAGCATTTGAAAGGCTAATTGGCAACTTGATTTTTAGGAGTCAGGAAAGTTTTTATAATGTGATTTTTAACTCTCTCCTTTCTTAATATTTGGTGCATCATATGAAAAATTTTTCATACTGTGTTGCACATCCTCCTTTAGATACTCACAGGGTCTTCCTACTAATCATCAGCTATTGCCAGAGATTCACAGCCAAGGGTTCTATTTGCCATAGTAGGGACTCAATGCTCTGGCTTCCTTAACCTCATTTGGAAAAGATCATTTTAAAGGTGAATGAGCAGGTCGAGTTCCTTTATTCTTCCATCTTTACTTTCTTTTCTAAGGGTGAAATTTGACTTCCCATAAACATTGGCATCTAGTGATTGTTTAGATATATTAAAGCATTCTGCCTCCCCTCCAGTCACCACTGCAAAGTAGTGCAGGTCTCCCCTGCCCTATTTACTTACACTGTATGGGTCATTGTTCCCCGAGGACGTATCAGAAAATAATAGATAGCTAAATAATAATCAAAATGTCTGGACTAGAGATGGACAATACTATGAAACAACACACTTAAAACTTAGTAAAATTTTTAAAAATTTAGTGTTAAGGACAGTGATTCAGAAGTATCCATTTGGAGCAATAGCTGATGGTAACCAGTGAAGACTCAGTAAGTACGCTAATTCAGAGACATCAAATTGGCTAGCGAAGAGGAAAAAGCATTAAATGTGGAAGTCCAGACTAACTATGCCCTGCCCACACCCCCTCTCCCCCTTCTCCTCTTCTCCCCTCTCTCCCCTTCCCCTCAATTTCTTTGGGTCAGTTTTGACCCATATATGTCCTTTCAAGTGCAAAATTTAGTGATTTCTGTTATCCATCTATGGATTATAATTCACTTCATAATTGCTATTAATAACAAGTGTTAGCATTCATTTGGATAAGTTCAGGTAAAGACAGTATTTGAAGAAGTGTCAGGGCTATTGATAATAGCATTAAAACCTAAATTTTACAAAAAAAGTGAAATTAACCTGAATCTTGTAGGAAATCTTGTAAGACAATTGGAATGATGAAAATAGTGTTCTTTAGTTCAATACTGAATTAAAAGCATGAGCCCAAATACAAGTGTTCATGCCAATTGATACATTAATGTATCAATTTTACCCCTGTGGTAATTCTTTTTTGTTCTGCAAATCATACCAAATCATTAATTTGATATAAAATAGTGCTGATGGGGAAAAGTAAGAAGGGATGTCCCTGCACTACTGAATAGTAGGATCAACACTTTTTCCACTTTTGCTGTAAATTTGACAGCTATGTCTTTGCAAAAGCCAAACAAATAAGGTCAAAGTAAAACATCTGTAAAAAGAAAACTGCTAGTCCAGCAATATTTCATGGTGCTGACAAAGCTATGAGGTACCTTTTCAGCTTGCTTAGTGCATATATCATTTTCTATTGATACTGATATTATTTTGTTGCCTTTTTTTTTCAGCTATACTGCTTTTCTCACATTTTACCTGCATTTAATTTTGATGGTAACCAACAAAATGCTTATATATATGGGATGTTATACGAATCTATTATTTTTCTCTTCAAAACCATTGTCTATTTGTTATAAACTTTCCACTGAAGCAACTACTTTGTACAAGTATTTTTTTCTAAAACAGTTGGCCCAGTTAACAGTTACATCTACCCACTGAAAAATGCCAGCAATACTCTACAATAATACAAATATTACTTATTATTTTCCTCAGGAGCTATTAGTGTCTCCCTCAAAACATAAAAGGCTATGAATTCCCTGTACTGAAAGAGTTGATTCAATTGATTTCTGGCAATAACAACTTTGTAATAAAAAGGAATTGTAACTTAGGAACATGTGAAGTAAAATAACCATTGAAATACTCTTGTACAATATTTTTATTGTATAGAAATATCATTGAATTTTAAAATCCCCTGCTTTCTTCAGTACTTGAAGTTTAGTGTCTTGTTTTTTGTTTTTATTTTTTTCCTCAAAGAAATACAATAATCTTTTTAATTTCCTTGATGGTGTATTGAGAAGGTTACTGAAAGTCTACTAAAAATGTTGTTCATAATGCTGTTGAGCAGCTAAAATAGCCCTGATCTTGTGATAGGCACACACAGTACAAAACAAAAAGAAAATACTGCTTCCAGTGTTTGAGGAAAGGGGAAATATATCAGTTGAACATATATAAAGCACTGATAAAGCTTATGCAGTAATTCTATACTGTTCCTTGAAAGACAAACTCAATGACAGTTGAAAAAATCTGTGTGATTCACTTGTTTCCACTGAAGCTGTAGGCTGAGGGACACCTCTTTTCAGACACTTGTGGACAACTTCATTAGAAAAGGAACAAGCAGCTGATTAGAGTGTCTGGTACCCAAAGAGTGGTGCTTGTTAACAAGGAGAATTTAAATAGGTACAGGAGCAGTCATTCCTGCGTTTCTGTTTCCATCATGGTGTGTTAGCTGGTAATGCTGGCAGAGCAAAGAATGGAGCTGTGGTTAAAGCACAGTTTCTTCACGTCCAGGTTTTCCTTACTGTGTGCGTTCATCTCACTGCAATGTCTGGGTAACTTTGGAAATGGGTCATTGACCTCCTTTTTGGAGGTGTGTTGACCCATAGGAATTTCTGAAGCAGGTCAATACTTTTCCTCTTTAAAGATCATAAAGAAAAGGTTAAGGGATGTACTGAAACTATGGTGAAAGTTAGTTGATAAAAAAGGGTGCATTTTTTGTAATTTCTCAAACATATGCTTTTTGTCTGAAAGACAAATCAATCTATTGCAATAGAATCACTGGGGAACGGTAATAATACAATTATTTTAAAAGGAAAAGGATTGTGAAAACTGGCTCGGATAAAAAAGTATTTCAATACATGTTCTTATCTAATTAGTCATATGTTCTGTTTTTATAATTACTTGAATGGCCATCTTTTGTGGATCTGTTGAAGCTTAAACTCTGTTGGAAAAAGTTACATCCTGAAAAAATTCGGATGACTAGTGCATATAGTAAATGCCTGGATAATCTAAAAGGGAGATGTGTTCCTCTACAGCACTCCACAGAAACCTGCTTCCAAGCTATTAAAATGCAAATTGCCCACCAGATTTCTAGCTTAATATGTGATATCTTTATTGAGCACACAAAACCACAAGAATTAGATTCCAAGAAGTGAGTACTCTTTTTTTAAATTGAAATCCTCCAAATAATTGCAATATAACTTCCACTTCAATTAATATTTTTTTCTTATATTTTAATTAAATAAAATCAAGCTTGATTTTGTTCACTTTGCAGTCTGTGTACTTCCCCAAGGAAGCATCATCTTTACAACAACTGAAAATTAAATGTGTCTGTCATTCTACCTTTCAAAGATAAAACCTTATTATCTTCAAGGTCATAATCACCTCAAATTTTCTGATTAACATCATGTCTAGATCCAGTATTAAAACAAGAACCAGAGTACTAGACTGTGCAGGTGAAAAATTCTACTCATCATCAAAATGGGCTAAGAATCTGCTCAGTGCTTTGCCAAACACCAGCACTTTCTGAAGAAAAAAAAAAAAAAAAAATCAATCTTATGATGTTTGTACTGAGAAAGGGCCAAAAATTGAGATGAGTTGACTTCAAGGCCCTCATGGTTCTAACATTCGCCATAAAATGCACACATGGAATATGTTTTGGAATGAACTCCTGTCCTATATATCTGAATGCCTGAAATTTGTCAGCTGGAGATAGAGCTGTGGATCAGAAGCTGAAAAAATGCTGTCTGGTCTTCTTTCCTGGCAAGCACCTGCTTCTGTAAGTCTTTGTTACTTTATATTTATGAAAGCCAAATTTACAGAAATATATTGTCTTAAACTCTTGTACATCAACAATGACATACAATGATTCTAGCAGAGTAAGATAAGCTTGTCTTTAGAGCACTTCATCTCACTGATTATTTCAACCTTCAAACTCTCTGTTTTGGAAGGATTGTTGATTCTGGCTTAAGACTCTCAGCTTGCATTCCTGATTTTCCACACTGGCCAAGAAGGCAATGATTTGGTGGCTGCTCTGAACATGTAAACTCATTGGTGGAAGCAAGAGTGTTTACTGAGATGGGGGTTCAGTGAAAGCAGACACCCTGTTGATCTGATTTTAGTATGTTTGCACCCTTTATCATACTTGTATTTTGAAAGTGATAATTATATAAGAAATTATTATGCATTTAAAGTAATCTGTATACTATTTGCAAAAAGTCTGTTAGATACAGATTCTTTTCCCACAATATTATTTTCCCATGCAATTTTCTGATCTCTCTCTGATTATTACTTTTTGTTCAGCTGATAGAACATTCCCCATGTCCAGAAACATAAATACTTCATATCGATATTCACGCTTTTATTATTTGTATATAAGGTTTTATAGCTTTTGGCCAAATTATGCTCTTGCTTACACTGCGGACAAACTTTGAACTAGATATGAAAACCCATGAATGCTTTTTAGTGACTTTTTTTTCCTAAGAATTTTTCCTAATAATAATAGATCATTTTGTTTCTGTCATGTTTGTGGAAGATGTCATAGCTATTAGCATGGATTAGAAGAGCATACAGTGATATTCAATAAAGCAATACAGAAGGTGTATCTCCAAATTTGTCTTCCAGAGTTCTGAAATGGTTGTGCCTCAGCACCTGCCTTGCATAATTTAGTGAAACAACATGGCACTGGTATTTTTGACTTTTGAAAAAACATTATTTAGCATGAGTTGCATTTATCACTAAGTCAATGTATTTTTCAATATATTTTCAGCTTTTTCCAGTTCTAAGATTATTCTCTTTACATTTGAACGTATGTAATTCATATTGGTAGTAAGTTCTTTGCTGTGGGCAACATGCTTTGGAGAAAGATGATATTCTTAAAATAGAGAGAGTTGTAAAATCCACATCAAATATGTAATCATTTCTTTAAGCTTAATGATGCCACAAGGAGAGAAATGCTGAAGAATAAGGCATGTAAATACTAAATGTTTGTACTTTTATTATGACTGGAAAAACCTACATCAGGAGTGAAACTGTGGCCTGTCTGTAACGCCTGGAGTTTCTACCACTAGCTTCAAGCAGTTAGGAGTTCACATAAGAAGTCAGGAGCTAATGGATTAAAAGCATCACATGTTCTTAACAGAGTCACTTCCAAAAATCCTTTTGAAAGTCCTGCTCTTCTTAATTATGTCAGTTGTATAACAGCAATGCACTCAAGCATATTTTTCATTAAAAAATAACCATTCTGAACTCCTTGATTTGCCATGTGTTCATTAAAAAAGAATAAACTGCTTTCATTGTGTACAAGACATGCTTGAATGAAAAAATTAAGTGTTTTAAAGTGAGCTGCAACTGTCGATGACCCCAGCCAAAGGACACAATTGTCACCTGCTAATTCACGCTTGCCACAGGTGAAGTTTAGGGACCCTGACTGTAGGTGACAGCCAAAAAGCAGCTAAAAGCAAACCTGTGCATGATACAGGGTTCAAATCTCAGCTGTGTTACTGCTGCCTGACAAGATCTTGTTTGTCTCATTTAGGCTACAGGAATAGGCTGAATGAATTTCTTTCAGCTGTCTCAGCTGCAGAGTGAAGCAGGCTATCTGAAATTCAGGTTAAGGAAGTCTCAGCTTTGCAGTTTGACAGCTAGTGGAGCAGCTCAGGGGACACAGACCTACCACTCGGCTTGGGAACACTGTTTCTCATGATAGTGGACCACTCTGGCAATCTGCTGTAGACATAAAAGAGCATTGTCAGGAAATACTCTTTTTGTGCCAACTCTACTTCCTCAGATTCTTCCACAAGAGAACCCCAGTCTTCCTAGTCAGATAACTAAAGCAGTAGATCAGGAATTTGCCCTTTACACTTAAAAAACCTAACATAGTGAAATAAATCTGTTTCTTCCTAAGCTGTTACAAGTGTTAAATAGCATTCTGGTTGCATTTTCATGCAATTATTTCACTCAGGCCTGCCTGGGAACAAAAAGGGAATTCATAAAAGATGTTTACTAATAATTTCCTGATTTTTCTCATACTGAAGACTAGGTTTTAAGGTTATAAAGCTACAACTTTGTTCTAAATATATTACCATTTTATTATGACAACTGATTAACTTAGTGCTCTTTGATGACAATTATTAAAAATTATTTTATACAAAACCTGCAAAAAATACCACTGTTTCTGAACACTTACTCAGGGGCTTATTTACTGTCCCTTCCCTTGAGTACTACACAAATGATAATGACAGATTTTT
>PYHW01009837.1:3918767-3932235 GCA_013186435.1 Turdus rufiventris | reverse complement strand
ATGTGGGCTGAAAAGCCTGCTCATACAGAGGGGCTCTTTCCTATAAATCAATGTCTAAACTTGGGAAAGGGTAGCATTACAGGTACATTCCTCTTTCTAACTTCCTTTACTGGCCCATTCAGACAGCTTCCAGGTAAAATTTTGTAGAATGTAGGAAATCAAGCATAAATTTAGTTTTGAGTAAGAAGGAAGGGAAAAAAAAATAAAATTACACAGAACTCTTGCCCAGGGCTGTGATGTCCCTTTTGGCAATGATGGGAAAGCAGTTCTGAGCTGCCTTACTCTCTCACCTCTCCGTTTCTTTGAGCAGCTGTGGATATTGGCAAAAGGAGAGAAGTGGCAGGTCATATCCTGTGTATCTCCAGAACATGGTCTCAGTTTCAAATCAATGAAGCAATCCGAGGTCCTTATTCCCTTCTTATATGACTAAAAGTGCCAAAGTAAAATGGTTTGGTCATGCCAAATGTGTAACTTGATACCACACCAGTGCAAAGGATTTGTTACTGGTTTAGTGGTGCATGATACAGAGCTCTTGCTTTTAAGGTTAAAAAATCCCAAAAGGACTTGGTTATGTCCAAATCTTGAGTGCTGCTTTTCAAATCAGTATGCTGTTCAAATCACTGCCTCTTTACTATTTCTTATAATTACCAAAGTTTATGTTGGGTAAAGTTTCTGGAAATAAAATCGCTGTAAATCTGTGGATTTTTAAGTCAAATTTTGCAGCTTTAAGAGTGCCTAACGTTACTGTTTCTAAGGGCAGCCTATTCTCTCTTCACTATTTATTTTTTTTTTTAAATACATCTTTCCCCAGTTGTTTTGCCATAAATGTGGGTAGTGGGAGAATCTCATTTCAGCTTGCTTTGCCAATGTACTGCTTTGAATTTTTAATGATGACAGCTAAATAGTAAGCTTTCCCCAAAGGTAACAAAATCACAGTAACATTCTGATGACTTCTCTGTAGTCTGCTTTGGAAACAAACATCTGTGAAAGATGATTTCCTTTAATGCTGCCTGATGGAGATGACCTTTAGAGTTATCACAAAAACAATGCTTTAACCACCTGCAGAGGAATAAAAGGCAGATATTTGCATGGTAAATATTTTAACTACTGCTAGGAAAAATATCCAAAAAATTATTTAGGTAATTCATCAAATTATATAAGAGTTGGAAATTGGGCATTAGGAATTTCTCCAAAGTTAAATTGTTACAGTTTGTGTTCGTGTTTAGTAGGTTATAACAACACAAAGGAATAACTCAAAAAGTGCCAAATACATAGGTTTTTGAATAGGCACACATGTTATTTTATCTGCAAATTGGGAGAGAACAACATTAAAAAAATTAAATATTAAAGTTACCAAGACCTTATTAAGCTATGCAACGTAATGACTGCAGTATGGACTAAAGGAACCTGTGCCAGAGCAGCTCCAGGCTAGCAGCTGGAAGTACACTAAGTGATGGTGATATGGGCTGATGCAAACAACAAACGCCTTCTGAAAAATTTCCTGGGTTAACTTGAAATGCGAAGCAGAGTTTACAGAAGACTTCCACAAAACACAGTGCAGAATAGAATTTGACATTTCTAACGTTCAGAACTGTAGATCAGTATGCTTTGAGTATAAGAGAGCTTAATTGTTTCAAGGGGAAAAATTTTAAAAGATTTAATTTTAAGTTCATATAGATCTTTACCAAAATCCAGTTACATTTGCACATAGGCAACATTATGCTGACATATCAACATAATTCCACGTAATATTCATAGAATGCAATGGGTTGGAAGAAACCCTTAAGGTCACCTAGTCCCAACTCCCTCTGCAATGGGCATGACACCTCCCACTACACCGGGTTACTCAAGGCTTTATCCAGCCTGACCTTGAAAAATATATTTACTTGACGTGCAGGAACAAAACCCACAAATTATTCACTTTATTGTGAGATTTAATTGTAATTTTCCACTAAATTATAATTGTTTTGCCTAAATCCAGCATTCCACATAGCTACAGTCAGAAAGTTTTTTGTTCTGTGAAAAAGTTTTTACTCCCAGAAATGCATTTCTTCCAACATTACTGGGGTTATTAATTAATTTGGCCTTGAAAACAATATGAGCCAAAAGTACAGCCTCAAAAGTTACTACATGTTGAGCTACTAGCATTACTGGGAAATCTCTCCCTTCATGTTCTTGCTCATGATGTTAGAAGGGATTGAGTCACAAAACATGACTCAGTGGCTATCTTTGCTTCTTGAGGTTTTTTGGGGGTGTTTTTTGTGGCTTTTTTTTTTGTGTGTGTGTGTTTTTGGTTTGGTTTTTTTTTTGTTTTTTTGTTTGTTTGGGTTTTGTGTTTTTTTTGTTTTTTTTTTTTGGTGGGTTTTTTTTGTTTGTTTGTGGTTTTTTTGGGGGTTTTTTGGTTTTTTTTTTCTTTCGTGTGGTGTGTTTGGGTTTGGGTTTTTCCTCCTGTTTATTTCCCATCCAGATGGGACTGATTCCGAGTGAAGAGATGTAACAATCTCTAAAGTATCTGTGATGTTTTCTAGTTTGGTTACGTTTTTCCCTATTAGCATATAGATTTGACTTTCACAAAGTGATCTTTAATACTTAAGGGACTATATTATCAGCACAACAATATGTGGGGAGAATCCCTGTCATTATCTAGAGTAAAAAGAAATTAAAAAATCTAAAGGGATGAAAACATATCTTTATTTTTCCCAGACATTTATTTAATGACTGGAAAAGAGGTAAATTTGATTTTTTGGGGGGTTTTTTTTGTTCATTTTTTTCAGAGAAAAGCAATTATCAAAGTTGGTTAACTGTTAGCTGCAGGATTTAATAAACTTTAAATGATCCAGACAGAAGATAAAGCATTAAAGTCAGCCTTTAATTATAGAGGCTGGGCACTTTTGGTAGGAGTTCATGCAAAATATCATCTCTATACAAATAGTGTAGATCCTTTTCTTTTAATATATCAGGTATGCTGTCAGATTTTGACAATGGTTTGCTTAGACTCAATGTAGGCAAATTAATATAAGTGGAGTTTTTATAAGGTTTCTTTTTGAGATATATTTTCCTATCTCATAATTCAAACTGAGTTTAAATGATTTTGTCTGCGATTTTCCCAGCATGAGTTTTTACCAGTTTACAGTTCCTTGACAACTGTTCTTTCAGCTGAGTTCATAGATAAAATTTTTCTGATATGCATGCAGCCCATTTAAATCTTGATTCTACAGGGAATACATACTACAAGATCACCCATCTTCCCTCATAAGCTGTTCTAAATTTTGAGAGATAATTTCTGGGTTTGCATGGACTCATTCTCAGAAAAGAAATAACTTCCTCTTTTTCCAAAGTTTTGAGAAGTAACTACTTGTATGATATTTGAATTTCAGCTTGAGTTACCCTGGAAGTGGTCTGGGTAGGTAAATGAAAGTTTCCTTTCAAGAGTCTAAAGTGAAATAATTTAAGATCACTGGTATCTGTAGGTACAAGTTAATCCAGTTTCCAGACTAGAGACACTCTTTGCTTATGGGTAGCTTGTGCTTGTGAGAAGACTTTGTGGTTAAGAAATGAAGCGTTGCAGCTTATGTCAGAGGAATTTTAGAAAGTAAAAATTTCAAGTGCATCACATTATGTGGCAAATAATTGAAGCATGCTCTCAGCTTCTACCTTAATCATAAAACTAAAAAAATTCAATTATCAGTTATCAGAAGCAAGAATGTGTGAAGTATCTTCTTTAGGGATCAATCTAAATTTTAATGAAGGATTACCTTTGGGACTTTGAAAACAATATAAAGCTCTGTATGTTGGTCTATGGTGAGAAAAATCATGAGGGCTGAAATATTGATGATTCAAGGATTTGGTGTTTAAGCAGTCTGTCTGTGCTGAAATTGTTTTATAAGACCTTCATTAAAATTCTGTTTGAACAGCTAAAGGAGAGAAATAGCATTGCTAAACCCATTTTCTTGTAGTAGGACTATTATATTATGGTCCACTTAAATTCTAATTGAAGCATTTAACCTGTTTAGGTCTGGGACATAGGCCGATATCCACAAAGCTGTTTGAGAACCTAATTCTTATTTGACTACTTGTCACTGATTTTGAGAGACCAGAGTTGCCAGAATGGGAGTTGAGTGCCTAAATACCTTGGAATGGCAGATCAGTAACTCTTTTCTTCAGAGCCGTAGTTTATGCAGGCACTTGTGTTCTAATTTTTTGTTCAAACTTGGCAATACCTTTCTAACCTTTTCTATTCAAACCATACATGCCCACAAATTGCAGTCTGACATGGTTAAACAGGGAGGCTTTTATCACTTATTGTTGTCTACATTGATGCAGAAATATAAAAACTAGAAATTTATGTAAGCCAAGAATTCCTTGCCAGTCTATTTCTTCAATATGCTTTGACTTTGTAGTTGTTAATGCTCTCTCTGAAATGTTGATGCCAACAGCTAAATGAAGCTCTTGTGAATAAGCAGAGGATTTTTCTTAATTCGAAGTGCAATATTCAGCCAGCAGAGCCACCTGATTAATTCATATCTTTATGTTTATGTAGCTTTACTCACTTCCATGTAATTGGGCTGCTACTATTAGCAGAAACCATCCAGCCTTTATTAAACATATTTGTAAACCTGATTTTCATTAAATATGTGACATCTGCATTTTTGTCTGCTGGGTTCTGCCTTCCTACCTGAAACAATCAAAAGTATACACATTATACATCTGTCATCTTTCATAATCTAGAGTGCCTCAAGCAGGAACAATGCATTTATATTTTCTAATGAAAAGAAAGTCTCCGAATGCCAACTAGTACACACAGAAGATTATCTTTCTATTTGCTAGGCTCGGATTGTCAGACATTAAATTTTTTAACAGCCACTTCCACTGAATTATTGATGTTCTCACTATTTAGAAAATGGATCACATCACTAGAGTAATTAGCACCCTGCCACTTCTGGCTATCATATTTAATGTGTCGCAAGAGAAGGCTGTGTTGAGCTATTTCCTTTTAAAAAGTGAATGACTAGCATGGTTTCTCATCATTGCCCTGTTGCAAATCATCCAACTAGCATAGAGGGACGCTTTCCATAGGGTCAGGAGCCAACATGCATATGTGGCTTCCATTTAGTATAAGTATACATATTTCTTGTCAGAATTTAATGACACGGATTAATTCCTCAGGATTAATTTCTACACGCAAGACAAATTGGATGCCTTCTGCAAGTGCTGAAGTTGCGGTAAAGGTAGTAATTGAGTGTGTGCAAATTCATATAACAGAGTGTTATCTCTTATATGCAAGATAACTCACTTCAGGACATCTAAATATTTAGAAATAATGATGATTAGCAGATTTTTATTCTTTCAAATGAATAAAACATAATGCTGTTTTGAACTTTATATTCAACAAATAACAATTTGTGAAAAATTTTCTAGGTTCAGATGAAAAAAATTCCAAAGCCCTCAACAAAAATACAGAATCTCATCAGAGTAAAAGGTGCTTGCTGTGATTTTTCTATCCTTTTGCAAAATTAAAATGCAATATTGGTGGTTTTGCTTTCTTCCTGATTTCTATACATCTGTGCACTTTGGAATTTATGTGTTAGTCATGTTTCTTCCCAAGACCCTGCTAGAAATGTCTGAAAACAGAGCTAAATGTGTACCAACAAAGTAATATACTTACTGCGTGTTACTTAGAAATACAAATTTTAGAGCACATCTGGAATTGCATATTTGCATTTAACTGAGCACTCAATTATTCTCTGAATTTTATTATTGGTATATCAATACCTGATGCTTGAGAAAGCAGTAATAATAATGGAGGTACTTAAGAAAATAGGGAAGTGGAAAAAAATCTCATAGTGCTCATGCTTAACAATTTTTTTTTATTTTTTTTTAATCAGTGTGTACCTAAATAAGAGACTGCTGAAAGAGACACTGGCTTCATTTGGGTATTTAAATGGACAAGGGCATTGATCAGCATAATTAGATGCTTAACTGGATGTGCTAGTCCATGGATTTGAATACACAGGGAAGTTATTGAAGGTGTTCTGTTTCAAAGGGCTTTGTTTTCTGGTTTCAGGCTATTTATGTTGCTGAAGAATGTAGATTATGTAACAAGGACAGTAGGGGCAAAAAAAACCAGACACAAACAAGAATCTTCCACAGAATACATAAAAAAAAAGCTGAAAAATTAAAACTAAGCAATCATAAACAGAGTAAACATAATGACCTCCTGGCATCTCTCTAAGGTAACTTTTTTATCAGTGATAGATATGCATTTAAATTGTGTCCTGCAATTGGAAAGTGAAATTTCATCCTTATTTCCAAGTTTAAGTGGATTTTTCATGAAGAAATGAAGAAGCTGAAGAAATGGAAGCTTTCCCTCTTACCATCTAGCACATTTGGGGTGGAAGAACTGCCAAGCAATTCCTGTGGTCACCTGGAAGGAATCTCCAATTTGAATGAATTAAGCCTTAAGGACACATTTCATGCACTAAGGGAGAATAGAATCATAGAATCACTTAGGTTGGAAAAGACCTCTAAGAATATCAAGACCCAGTGTGTTACCCAGCACTGCCACAGCCACCACAAACCATGGCTCTAGGTGCCCTCTTTATGTCTTTTAAACATCAACAGGGATGGTGACCATACCATGTGGCAGCCTGTTCCAATACTTGATTGCCCTTTCAGTGAAAGAAATATCCCTTCCTAATATCTCATCTAAACCTCCCCTGGCTAAGGGCCCTTTGCTCTTCTCCTGTCACTTCTTATCTGGGAGAAGAAACCAATCCCCACCTGGCTACACCTCTCAGGCAGTTATAGAGGGCAATGAGCTCTCCCCAGAGCCTCTTTTCTTCCAGGCTAAACCTCCCCAGCTCCCTCAGCTGCTCCTCAAGGGACTTGTGCTCCAGAGCCTTCCCCAGCTCCTTTGCACTCCAGTAGCTCAATGTATTTCTTGTGGTGAGGGAACCAGAACTGGCCACAGTATTTGAGGTGCAGCCTCACCAGCGCCAAGTGAAAAAAAATGGGAAAATCCCTGCCCTGGTCCTGCTGCCCGCACTATTGCTGATATAGGCTAGAATGCCATTGGCCTTGTTTGCCACCTGCGCACAGCTGGCTCATGTGTTCTGATGCAACTGAGTTTATGGGTTGTGAAGCACTTGTAGTAGAAAGGCAGAGTATTTGATTTCTATGCAGAAGGGAAAATAAGTGGTAAACTCTATGTGCACTGGCTGGTATCAGAGACAGATTGAGATATTTAATTGGGCAAGTCACTTGGCCTCTTTATCTTTCTCTCTTTTCTATTGTCCTTGCCCATACATTCTCATAAGTACTAAATTTTCCCAAGCAGACCAGATTCAGTTTCTGCACCATGCTAAAAAACTCACTGTTCTGGATCCCTTGTGCTTCCTGATTCTGTGGCTGAACCTCTTGCTTGCTGACTCTCTTATCATTGCAGAGAAAAGTTTGCCTTCTGTTGTAGACTCAGTTTCTGGATTAAGATCTGAAAATTCTCCTTTTCTTCCAGAAGTTGTAGCGTTGGCTACCAAACCAGAAAATATTTGGTATTTCCCACAAGGTGTGTTTTACATTTTCCATTTGTTTCAGAGTTCACAATTCAAAGCTGAAGTTCTTCTCCAGTAACAAACTTCAGTAAAAAAGGAAAAAAATTTGAAATGTAGTGTATCTGAACTTCATGGTCTGCACTCCTGCAGGTAGCAATAGCAGGTTTATAGCACTGCAGTGGAATCTCCAATCAGTGGAGATCACAGAACAGGAGTTGCTCTGTGAGCTGTCAGTTGCTACGCGCAGAACTTGGTTTATGATCCAAAGTGTATACTACCAATGCCTGCATACCACTTGAGATTCAGTCTGTAGGAGAAAAGGACTACTACTCCATAATAGCATAATCTCAGAATACAAATTGGAAAGTTCCAGAAGCAAAAATTAATATGTGTGTGTGCTAAAAAATTGTTTGAATTATCTTGGGTTTATACTGTTGTTTGTGTAATTAGCTTGGATGTACTTCAAAGAACAATTGTGGTTTACAAATCCTTTATTCCTAAGTACAGCCAAATAATAATTAACAAAAGATGTGTAGGAAAAAGAATTTTAAAATCACTTCTGTTGCTTTCAAAAAGTAATTATATACACAGAAAAAAATAAGTGACATTGCAGACTAACAATTGAATTTATTATTTTCATTTATCTTGGATAGTTGCAATAATCCAGAAGACTACTTAACTTCTCTTTCTATTAGGATTATAAAACTCATGTAACATCGTGTTTTTACTCACCTAATTTCAATATGAACTTCTTGTATCTCTCTGCTGTAAAAATCTTACTGTAGTATTTGACTTAAATAATTACCTCACACTGTCTAATGGAAATAACAATAAAGAAAAAAGTACTTTGGTGACTCAGGACTTCCTTCTCATTGACTTTCAATAATACACAGGCGTCTACAAGTCTTACTGAGTCATACAGAAAGACATTGAACATTAAAAAGTAATTTAAACAGACTTCAAACCCATACTTCTGTAAAAAAGTCCCATTTAGCAGTCACCTTCCCCTAAAACTCAGTGCCTCCTCCTTATCTGATCTGGCATTTGCATTGCCTCTTATTTGATGTAGCCATGCAGCTGCCCTAGTCTGACTCATACCTAAGCTTTGCAAAGATCTAGAAATTAGAGCAAGTGATGCTTTAGTCCTTTGGAGGACTTTTCTAGCACTTTTGCTCTAGGGGTGCCCTACTGGCCTGAAACACTGGCTAGGCATGGCAGACTTTTTACATTTTTTTTTTCTTTCTTTTATTTTTTTCCCACCTGTCAGACAATTTAGCTGCCTTTGGGAGAGTACCTCAGGGTAGAAGCTTCAGATGGCTTCTATAGTTTCAGTGGTGAAAGAGCAATGGGAGGCTGTTAAATAGTGTCTTCCAATCTGCATTCTATGAGTCCTCCAGGTCTCCATGAACTCTATTTGAAAAAGACTCCAAAAAAAGGAAATGTAAATTTAGCCCATTATTTTGTGTCAGTTCACAATATGGAACTACTCCTGCAGAAAAACAATAACAAAAAACCCAACAAAACAAAAACCAGAAAAATAATCTATTTGCATCAATCTCACTTCTCTATGGACTTGATTATGAACTTAGATTTTTGGGTGGTCTTAAATGCCTCATGTCTTTAAGATCACAGTGAGAGATAAGGTATTTAGGGATAGATAGAGATCCTCTAACAGCACATCTAAATCCTACATGAAAGGATTCAAACTAGTGTATTGGGATCCTGAAACTCTATTTATGTGCTAAAGGATCATTTTGAGCTTTAAAATAGAGGACTAGAAAGACTATCAACATCCTGCAACATTAAAAGATGGCTTCCATGCATACCTGCAGTCATGCTTAGGAGCCTAACTTGCAGCTTTGCCTATGTTGTCTCAGTGTTCACACACAAACCTATGAAGATATCATATCCTGAAATGATGTTTAGTAAGTAATACAGACACTTTCCATGCAAAACTGAATGAAAATAATGCTTGTGTTTTTCTCTTTTATAAACTTCCTGTGAAATAATGAGGATAAAATGTGTGTTTTCTGTGATAGGCTGCCAGGAGGGTAATGAAAAGATCTGAGTGTATAAAGCTGCTCAATTATTTCTGAATTTTGTGCACTGTACTTCTGCACCCGTATGTTTATTGCTTTACATGGCTCATGTTCAAATGAAAACTATGTATGTGTGTGCTAAAATACTCAGCCTGGGGAATTCCAGTACAGAAACTAATTACAGTAATTTCATGACTATAAGGCGCACCCTTTGGACTAAAATTTTCCCCCGAACCCGGAAGTGTGCCTTATAGTCCGGTGCGCCTTATATAATGGACAAAGTTCAGAAATTTGCAAACCCGGAAGTGAGAGCTGCGAGCCGCAGGGGAAGCCGGCAGGGCCACGGCTGCTGGGTGGAGGCAGGGCAGAGTGGCAGTGGGCATGCCCTGGCCCCGTGGAGGTGGGATGGAGCCCCGACAGGCACGCCCCAGGGAGGCGGCACGGAGGGGTGGCAGCCACAGCCCAGCCCCAGGGAGGCTGAACGGAGGGGCAGCAGGCATAGCCCATCCCCACTGGGTACAGGCAGGCCTGGGGGCCTGAGGCACCCCTCCTGCCGGGTACAGGTGGGCCTGGGGCCAATGGCTGCCAGGTTGAGGCAGGGCTTTGGCCATCAACCACACGGGGGGAGCTGGGGACGGAGTCTCGCTGCAAAAAAAAGTGCGCCCTATAGTCCGGTGCACCCTATATGATCTACAAAGTTGCGAATTTTGCCAACTCCCGGGGGTGCGCCTTATAGTCCGGTGTGCCTTGTGGTCGTGAAATTATTGTATTTCTTCAAACTGATCTGACACCATGCACAATTGATACTGATGGTTGATGATATAATTTTCTTGTGATTAAACTGATTGTAAAAGTAGTGGTGTCTGTTAGTGGGCGAGGGTAGCTTGACGCTGTAATTAAGTGATGGCCATAAACTCATTTTCATGTGTAGTTGTTTGCTAACTGTTCACAATAAGAACCTATTGGACTTAAAGTTCAATAGCAATTGATTTTTCTCTTTAACGTGCTGCCAAGCAGATACAAATTCTGGTTGTATTAACATGCCTGCATTTCCAGGCTGTTGTGGTAAAATCATGTGGTAAAATCATGTTGTCCATGTGGAAGCTAGGTCTGATATAACAACAGAGCCTTTTTTTCTATGGTTTTGATTATAAGTGCAAGCCTAATAGCAGTGGTGTGAGGGACAGAGAGCAGTGTATTTAAGATATCTTGTTGTCACCCTGAAGATTCATAGATTTATTTATTTTTGCATTGAGATTGCAGTAATTTCACGACTATAAGGCGCACCCTTTTGACTAAAATTTTCCCCCAAACCCAGAAGTGCGCCTTATAGTCCAGTGCTCCTTATATGATGGACAAAGTTCGGAAAATTGCGAACCCAGAAATGCGGTCTGCAAACTGAGCCAGGACCCGCGGGAGCTGTGGCCGTGTGGGGGGAGTCGGGAACCGTGGGAGCCGCAGCTGCCGGGCGGGG
Organism: Turdus rufiventris; assembly: GCA_013186435.1. NCBI lineage: Eukaryota > Metazoa > Chordata > Aves > Passeriformes > Turdidae > Turdus > Turdus rufiventris. The sequence goes on along the minus strand of PYHW01009837.1, from coordinate 3,921,172 downwards.
GAAACCGGGAACCAGTGCGGCCGCTGGCCAGGGAGAAGCGGGGGGAAGTGGTGCGGCCGCGGGAAAGCGCCAAGAAGTGACCAAAAAGCGCCATGGAAAAGCGGCAAAAAAGCAGCAAAAAATGGTCGTGAAAAAGCGTTGAAAAATCGCCGGAAAATCGCCGCGAAAAGCAACCGAAAAGTGACCAAAAAGTGGAGAAAAATCGCCATGGAAAAACGGCCAAAAAGCAGCAAAAATTTGCCGCGAAAAGGTGCTGAAAAAACGGCGGAAAATCCCGGTGAAAAGTGGCGAAAAATCACCGAAAAAGCACCAAAAAATCGCGGCAAAAAGCGGCGAAAAATCGCTGCGAAAAGCGGATGAAAAGGGGCGAAAAATGGCCGCTAAAAATCGTGGCGAAATGTTTGCAAATTGAGAACCTGCCAGTAATTCGCTACTTTGTTGCGCGCCGCGCGGCTCCTCACTGCAAAAAAAAGCGCGCCTTATAGACCGGTGCGCCTTATCTGAGCTACAAAGTTGCGAAAATTGCCGACTCTCGGGGGGTGCGCCTTATGGTCATGAAATTACTGTAAATGGAGACAAGGGGGAAAAAAAGAGACCCTGAAATAACATAATTGGACATCTATTTTATCCTGATATAAGCTTAATTTTTCTTTCCTGTCAGCCATTGGTCTGCTACTGTACTGGCTCTGTAATACATTTTTTTGGGTCTTTGTATGTCTGGAAGGTAATAGTGTTGCATTTGGATTATTTACATATTTTGGATTCAAGGGTAGAGGATGAGGAGAAGAGCATCATAAAAATGTATTAGGAGGCAGACTAGCTTCTCTGCCATAGTTATGGCCTAACTTGTAGCCTTTTTAAAGAATTTAACATTATTTCTAGAACTGCAAAGTCAAATACCTCAAAACAGTTATTGCAAGGATCATTTCAACATTGTCATTTTGAACATATGAGTAGCAATGACCTTAGTGTGGTCACACACTGCTCCCTTAACCCCTCTGGGTCCCTAGACTTATTCAATGTGCCTTGCAATTAAAAGGCAGGAACCATTAGTTAACCTCTTAATCTTATTGCTCAGTATAGGGCACTCAAATTTACTGTTTGTTATTCTAACCTTCCCGGAGATAGAAAATTATTTTACCCATATGCTTTTCTGTAAATCATCATTATCCTATCCAAATGCATAAACTAATTTTCATTATACTGAGAAAAGGGATATTTTTCCATTAGTTCCATTTCCCAGATAGAGGACATCAAGCAGCATCAATACTGGAACAGATTTTGGCTTTCTTTGGAAGATCTTGCATTAGGAACTTCACGCCTTGAAAGCACAGTTCTGATCAGCTTCAGACACAGTTGTAACTATTTAGTGACTCAAACTCCAGAGTCTCAAGATGCATGTATATCAGTAGAAAATATATTGGTATCCAGCAGTGAAATTTAATATCAATGACTGTGAAAGCATCACATCAGCTTGAATCAGTGACCAAGTGGCCAGCAGGACCAGGGCAGTGATTGTCCCCTGTCATTGTCCACACCTGAGTGCTGTGTCCAGTTCTGGCCCCTCACTACAGGAAACACACTGAGGTGCTGGAACCTGTCCAGAGAAGGGCAATGGAGTTGGTGAAGGGTCTGGAGCACAAGTCCTGTGAGGAGCAGCTGAGTCAGGTCGGGTTGTTTAACCTGGAAAAAAGGAAGTTCAGGAGAGATCTTGTTGCTCTCTGCAACTGCCTGAAAGGAATGATTATGCAGAGGGGCTGGTCTCTTTTCACAGCTCACAGGTGACAGGACAAGAGAAAAGGGCCTCGAGGTGTGTGAGAGGAGGTTTAGATTGGATCTTAGGAAACATTTCTTCACTGAAAGGAGAGTTTTGAAGCATTGGAACTGCCAAGTGGTAGAATCACCATCCCTGGAAGTATTTTATATATATTATATATATAGTATTATATATAGTATTTTATTTATATTATATATATATAATTTAGGGGCATGGTATTGTAGTGGCTTGGGAGTACTGGCTTAATGGTCAGACTAGATGATCTTAGAGGCATTTTTCAACCTGAATAATCCTATGATCCTATGATTCTATCACATTAGTGTATTGCTGCAGAGTTTTATCGCTTTGCTTACACGTGGAGTTCAGCAGATCTGTATTAGCATGTCATTCCCACTTTGTCTGCTTTGTTTAGCCTCAGTGGAGCCAAGAATAGTGCTGTGCTGTGGTCATAGATCCTGCCAGATGAAGCAATAGCATCCAGCTCAACATTGTGCTATTTGTGTCCTTGTTCACAGGAGCAGCTTCTGCCTCTGGGAAAGCCCTTATCTTTATTCGCTACACATGTTCTAAATCCCTGAAACCATGTAATATTTGGAAGAAAACAGGTCCACCAGTTTATTTAAAGCCA
>PYHW01009837.1:3907031-3918695 GCA_013186435.1 Turdus rufiventris | reverse complement strand
GACTTCTGATACTACTTGCCTGATTTATTCCATACTTTCATCCTCTTCTTACAAAAATGTATTTGCTCTGCTGCTTACTGTGGCAATGCCATCTTGCTCACATTGTTTTCTTTCTGTGTAAATCTTACGTGATCCTGTTTCTTTTCAAACAGTTGCCCCCACTTCCTAACAGGCTACAACAAATCAATTTCTCTAAATGGATGCAAAATAGTAGACCTTTCCAATGCATTTTAAAATCTAATTTCCCTACTTTGACAATTTTAAATGAAAGTACCAAACTTTAAAAATAATTACAACGCAAGCATCAAGCTGTATTTTGAATTTGTGTTTGGTGGTTGGGCTTATTAGTTATATTTTGTTTGGTTTTGTTTTCATTCCAATACATTTATTTGATCCTATAAACTCACCTTTGGCAATTCTGGTGCAGCTCTGTTCAGGACTCTGACAACTCATCAAACACTAGGAGGCCAGTGCTCAGTCCTGGCAAACAGCAGGGATCAGATGAGGACTGAATCACAACTCACTTATTGCTTAACATCAGAGAGAAAGTAGCTTCTCTCATTCTTATTCATGGGGTATCTCACATCTCCCTTTCCCTTAATTTGTTTCAGCTTCACCTTCCTGTTTGGGAGCAAAAATGATACTCTGTCTGTTGCAGAAGTCCTTTGGTTCACATACAAAGTGCCTGGCATTCCCATGCACACAGATCAGCAGAAAACCTCCTTTGCTTCCTCATGAGGACATGTGGCCTGGCCTGCAGCCCAGTCACCAGCTTCTGTTTGCTTCAGCTCTGCTCTTACCCCACAAGGTAGTGCTGGGATCTTTTGTTGTTCTTCCTTTTCTTATGTGTTTTTTCGGTGATATTCAGGGTCTGCTCTTATCAGATGTTTCTGAAACACTGAAGTATGCAATATTTTCACATGGCTGCTGTACTGGTAAGATCTTAGAAAATTTCCCGCAAGTCACTTATGACATTTAGCTCTTACATTCATGCTTGGTCTCTGTCAGAGCATGTTTTTCATTCAATGTGGAATGTATCCTTTACACTAAATGTGATATTAATATGTCTATAACTGTTCTTCCTCCTTTAGTAGTGCTCAGCTACTTTATAATTACACTGAACCTGTTTTTATACTGTAAATATGACATTATCCTTCTAAGAACACTTCCTTAAAACTATCTTCTGTCATTTATGAGAGGGTGGCATTATATTTTATACAAAGAGAATCTTAACATATGGGATGTGAGCTTGTGCTATCAAATGCCTCAAACCTCCATTTACTTCTCTGCCAAATTAATAGTATGGAGAAATCAATACTAAAGGTTCAAGGCAAGAAAATCTAGCTCCCAAGCTTTTCTCCCTCTGTTTTTGATTCAAGCCAGACTATGGTTTGTATGTATCTGCTCTGCAGCCATTAGACTTCCAGAAGTCAGAAGTTCTGTTGCTGTAATCTACTGATCAGTGGATGCACCAAACTTACCAGGGTAAATTAAGTTTATACCATGACAGCACAGGAAGCTTCTGGTTTTTGTGCTCTGCTGTCAGGGAGATTACAAGTGCACATCTATTGTGGTATTTCAGGTAGTGCTAGAAGGTTCATTCTCCAGAAAGATTTTCTTTTTCCTGGCTGTGAATTAAGAGGGTGCCATGATAGTTTTGTTTCAGACTGGGTAAAGCCACCAGAGGCTCTTCTATGGCTATTTTCTGAGTAGTTGCAATGTTCTAGTGTTTTTCAGGCTTTTGATTTGTGTGAAAAAAAAACTTTCTTCATTTCCATCTTCATTTCCTTCCAGTCTCTTAGCGATGTATCGCTAGACAGAGTACTTTGTCTATTTTAATACATGACTAATCTTTTCAGACCCATTTCCATTACTATCTGTGCACTACAATTGCTAAGTGTATTATGCCATTCAATATGGTGCACAGCAGTCCATCAATTCTCTTTCTTCATCTAAAGGCAGAAAATATATAGTAATTGCTTAATAAATCTGCCATTCCTTTATCTCGGTCTCCCAATTCCCCATTTGCATTTTTAGTACTTTTATCTTTAGGGCTGGCTGGTCATCTAACCAAGACAGGACGATAGCTGACTTTTATAGTACAGAAAGCAATAGGAGTCTATGGTGAATTAATATTTTTTTTTATTAATAACAGATACTAAATCTTGATGGAATAGTTAATGTCATGCATAGTTCCCAACCCCTGCAGAAATTGTCTTGGGTACCTGGGATGGATAATATTCTCTTCATTTGCCTCAGGCTTGTAATACAAAGAGGTTTCCTGCATTTTCGTACAACTAATTTGACAGCAATTCAGGGCTGAATTCCAGCAAGATCAGTTTCTCTTGTATTCTTAGCAAGTATTCTTTTCAAGAGGATTACCACATTTTTAATGAAAATTGTAGCACTTTGTTGTTACAAGGAATTCTTTTTTTGTTTCTTGCTGAGCAGTTTACCAGGTGTGATCTTATTTTTCTGCTACGGTATCAGAGATATCATATTAGTTGAAACTATTAATGATTTCATTTTTTTATGTATATAGTTATTTATGAATTGACAAGAATTGTTTGCCATGAAGAAATCTAAAATTTCTAGCTATCAAAGGAAAAGATTTCAGTTAGAATATTAACCACGTTCATGTTTTACACCTCATTCTGTGCTGCACTGAAGCTTGAGAACACTCCATTCCCTAACTGAAGTTTAATTTTCTATTAATTGTTTGGCTTTTGAACTTTGAGCTGTCTGATAGGGAGGATGTGGAAGGAGGGATTTATCACTGGTGTTGATTATATATATATATATATATATATATATATATATATATATACTTTTTGCCATTTCTGAACAGGAGCTTTTGTTGTGCAAACCTTCTGATTGCATAGTAAAAAATTTCAGCATTTAGGAAGCATGAACTTCTGCACACTCATAAAGCATATCTCATCTGCAAAACAGCTTTTTGTAAACATCTTTGAACCATCCCATCCCTCCTATTCTTCAGGCTTAAGTCAGAAAGTGAAAGCAAGTTCAAGATCTCTGTCTTCATCCTGAGGGAACTCCATAAGATAAATCTTAAGATATCTTAATTTTTTTAGCTTAAGAAATTACAGCATAAAACTTGTTTAGGAAAACTGGCATGATGAACCATCCTACTTAGGATTAAATTTTATTTCTGATGACAGTGAAACTCTTAAATGCTCTGCTTGAGACTATGGATTAAACAGGCAATTTTGACAAACGCAAGTCTCGCATCTCTTCTCTTTAAACCATGTCCTTGCTAGAATAAATACATAGCAATAGATAGAAATGAAGAAAAAATCCCCAAACCAAACACTTTTAAAAGCAAATTGGAGAAGTCACTAAGTCAAGACATTGATTGCCTGTGCTTCTGAGGGACTGTTAATAAATGGAAACACATGGCTGATATTTAGTTATTTTGCCTAAATAAATACCCAGGAAGTATTAAACATAACCTTTGGAGGATTTCCATGGAACTGCCAAAATGTATTGCTGCTTGCTACTATTACAACCTGCATCAACATTCAGGAGCAATATAAAATCCCTCATTTATTTTGAATTGAGTGCCAAAGCAAGAGGAATAAGCAATTTTGAAATAAGTTAAGTACAATAATATCACACACAGCTCTGGCTTTACGCTTCAAGGAACCAAGGAGATTTTATTTCTGGGGGAGTAGAGGTACATAAGGGAGTATACAGTGGAAGAATTACTGCTTTAATGTTTACATTTTAAATATAATGGGAAAAATAAAAAGAGAAAAACTTTCATAGTTAAGCTGAACAAATATTTTTTCATGGAACCTTCTAGTATAATTTTTTTCAGATATAGAATGGACCAAATAGTAAGTATGTGACATGGATCAGGCTTCATATGGCATTTGGTCCAACACATCTCAAATTAACATTTGAGACTATCTCAAATTTTAAAAGAAAATATTTTAATGCTGACAAATGAGCACAGCAAGAGACAGAACTGTTTTATATGGAACAGAGTGTAGATCTTAAAAAGTAGTTGCAAGAACTCTTAATCCAGACTCACGATATAATTCCTTCTTAAAGGTGGGATAGCCACATCCAGTTAATTTTCTGACTTATAAAGAACTACATATGCGTACTATAATCAAAGATCTTCCTGCAGTGAGATTGCTCTGTGTGTGTGAACATCTCTCTTTTCTCCCCTCCTACAACAGAGAGATGACCTATTTCTTATTCTTCCATCTGCTTCTGATTCACCTAGGAATTTAAAATTTCTTTCAATTTTTCAGAGTATTCCATATTTAAAACTATTCTCATTGCTTCTATTGTTCTTGATTATTCAACTATACTTGATAAAATTGGTCTTTGTTGCCCTATTTTCTTTTAATTTCACCCTGGGTGAATTTCAGTTATCTTCTATTCTTGTTCTCCTTGAAAATTTTGATCCTATTTTCTTAGACTATTTTAAATTTTTAAAGATACTTGTATTTTAAAAATAGCCTTTTTTCATAGTGGATTGTTTTGGTAATTTTTTTCTTTCTTGGATGTTATATTGAATGGCACTGCTTTATGGAACTCTTCTCTAATATTAATTCACCTGCTTTACTTTTTCCCATTTGGCATATGAGTTCATGGACAGCTTTTTCCACATTGCCTTGTCAGGAAAGTATCAATCTCACTCGTTTTTAAAGCCAGTGGCAGAAATCCTTCTGATTTATCTAAGGAGAAAATTGAGGCTTCTTGTAAATATCCCTAGAAATGTCTCCATTTGTTCCAAATGTGCAGTTCTTCTCCCAAACAATACCCTTGCATTTTTCACAAGTCTCATGAAACCTTTCTACAGACATTCAGCAGTATGCATCATTCATCCAACAGTCAAAATGAACAGGGTAACTTCCCTGTATTTCTTACCATCTATCATTCTTTACCTTTACAACTGACCTTCTTCCTGCCCTGCTTTTCTCTATATGTTTGATAAAATGTGCATTCTTGTATTTTTTGTTCCATACAATGTTTGTTCTTCAGTCAACTTTTGATATATTAGAGTGAGTAGAATATGTGGAAAAAAGGGCATGTTTGGTTTTTTGTTTTTTTTTTAATAAGTAATCAGTGTTTTCTAAATGTCTTCTTGTAGGTACAAAGGAAGCCAGCCCTTGCTATCTTTGTAACTCTTGGATATCAAGGCTTATACCTGTAGCTAAAGCACAGATGACTTCACTAAATAAAATCTCTGAAGTCTGTTTTAAATGGCTATGCTTCTGCAATGATAATGTCAGTAAAAGCCTGGAACTGCTATGAATAAAGCAAATACAAAATTGAATAATTTCTTTTTCTGTCCTGTAACAGAGAGCTGTTTCTGGGAAAAAGAAAATTAAAATTGTTTTGTGTCAGCAATTTTTACGAAGTTGGCTTCTGTGTTCAGGTGGGAAAAAGAAGACTGGAAGGCAGAAGGCAAAAGAATAAAGTAGTATTTTGAATTATTGTTCTACATGACATGTCTATGAGCTACTTAATTCTGTATTTGTGTGAGATTTAAAAAAAAAAAGGACCCATAAAACAATGAGAGAACTTGAGACTTGAATAATAAATTAATTCAGAGATTTCTACAGAAATTGCCAGTGTATATACTTGGAAAAGCCATTGTGCAGGATGTAGCTTGCTTTGGCTGATCAGCTGCACGAGTGCAAGATGTTTCAAGTAGAGACTCAATGGGGACAGAAGAGTTCTGATCCTGGTGAAGTGCTAAACTTTAACAAATCTCAGCAGAGCTCAGGTTTCACCTGAGGAGTCAGGAGACATTCCTAGTTGTCCTGGTTGCAGGCTTGGAGCTGAGGGTAAATAAGATTAGTATGAATTCTACTAAGCCACTGCAGATAGCGACACACAGTGATAGCAATAAATTTTCAAGGATTTAATTTACTGTGTGGGGAGGGAATGCAGCAGGGAATGCATGCTCTCTCTCTCTACCCTGCATCACACCCCTCTTTCCTCCCAAACTGTCCTTTGTAGTGACCATAGGAGTACTATACTTAAAAATAAACTTAAATTCTGATTTTAGAAAGAACTGTTTCCCCAGCGGCTTCAGAAATGTTATTCCATGTTGAAGGTCTGGGAACAACAATTCTCCAAGAGGGAAGGATCCACTTGCTAACTAACTGCTTAGTGTCATCCCTGTAAAGTTTTTGCTTCTTGACAATGAGCAACAGCAGAAGGGTTCAGATCAGAAATCAGGCTGCACTCTTAGGTCATAGGTGATTTAAAAACCTAATGTCTATGGTCAGATATATCAGGCAAAGAACAGAATAGGACAACTATGAACCATAAGCTGCTTTTGAACTATCTTGTAAAACCAACATGGATATAAAATATATGTATTGATACATTTAATATAATGATACAGTATATATATATATATATATATATATATATATATAATGAAACAAAACATCCATCTAGAGCACCTTTGTTTTGTTTAAACTGTTTTCAGTTTGGGCAAACGGGAATCTGGAAATCACTTTGCTGTTGCCAGTGCATAATACCGTTCCTGGTTTTATTATATTTCCTTTACAGCTGTGATTTGTGACCATTTGCATTTTTGCTGACAGGTACTAAGGGTAAGTCAATATTTATAACATACTTTTTCCTATGCCTTCCTTTTACTAGAGACTTTCCCGGTTGTAATGAGCTCTTTTTTCAGAAAGTGAAATACAATTTGGGTGCACATGCCAACAATAATTGTACTTGTCAAAAGAAGCAGATAACATTATAACTGCTTGAAATTTAATCATAAGAAATGCGATAATTCATATGGGAAATCATATTTTATTCAATTTATTTCTTTCCATGAGGTTTAGAGTAGTTAAGGGTAAAAAAAATTATTCTGTTTAGGCCAAGCATGCAGAATGGCATAGAAAGGCAATTTAATGCAAAGCTTTTCAAATGTGTTGGTATTTCCTGCCAATAGAAACATACCTGAGACTACAACAATAAAAAACACTGTATGAGAAGTTGGAAAAACACAATTATATTTAATACTTGTATAATATGCTTACTTGCATTTAATTTTGAATTTTAAGGTTTTTCTTTTAAAATTTTGGCAGTGCTGCTGAGAGTAGCACTGTAGTATATATAATAACATTTCAGCTGTGAAGCGTGAGATCTAGTTCTGTCATTGGTGTAACTGGGCTTATTTGTTACATCAGATTTGTTCCATATTGATAGCCATATAAGTGAAGCTTGAATCTGGGCCAGATCTTGTATACTAAAATCCACTGTAATTGAAAATTCTGCTTTACAATAACAACAATCAAATTACTTTTTAATAGTATCAGCCCATTGCTCTAAAAGCAAAGAACAAAAAACCCACACACAAATCACAAACTCAACAATACCAATCAACCAGTAAAACACAGCTAATTGATCAAAAAGTTATTAACAAAAGATTTTTTTTTCATTTTCGCATTTTAATTATGTTTTCATACCAACCAAGATATGTTCTTACTATGTTACTTGGAGAACCTCATAAGCAGAATTTTTAGAGACACGCTTTAAATGCATGAGCCTGGCTCGAGGGAAGAGCAGAGAGCTCCTGTGTGTGGTTACCCTGTAGAAAGTCTAGCTAGAGTTCCAGCTAGGGTCAGGAACAATAGTTTAGCACTGAGCCTTGATTTGAATGTTCAGCTCCTCCCAATGAATTTCTTTGTCATTTGTCATCTTCTGGTAGTATTTTGATAACTTGTGAGGTCCCTTTTTACTGGAGATGTCTTGGTTAGCAGAGGGAGTTGCTGATTCACTTGAGAGGTGTCTAAAAACTTTGGAAAGAATGGGTAAAAGTGCAGTCATTACTCAGATATGTATCCGGCTTTTGCAAGAATACAGTTAAGATGAGGGTTTGTACTCATTTGGGCACATGTATGTGTGTGTGTGTTTTCTTGGTTTGGTTTGTTTTTTGTCAGTGTTCTGCAAAGCAGCACTCCCATTGCACAGTCCAAATTAAACATAGGAGAAGAGTCAGTAAGTTGTTTATCATAGTGTTCCTCTCGGAAGTACAAAGAAAATGAATATGTTTTTTTGCCCTGGAATGATTTCCTTGAATTTGGTCAATGAGGAATAGGTAGTCCATATGGCTTGGAACTGTGGCTCTGCCTACTTTGCTTTATACATATTGATTTGTCCTGCAAAAGGGGAAAATTAACAATTCAACAATCTCTTGAAGTTTTTATGATCGTAATGTTCCCTGCCTAGAAATGGAGTTCTGGAGTGGAGTGTGGAAATGAACAACAACAAGAAGCTTTAATGAAAACAGGCCATGGCAAAGAAAAGCAGGAAATTTAAAATGAAGATGATTATAAGTGCAGTTCAGAATAATGATTATATACTTTTCATCAAGACTGATAGAGATTTCTGTGCCCAGCTAGGAAAATTATCAATAGTGCAATGCAGTAATCATGGCAGGTTATTCTTTGTACTCAATACTTGCTAATCTGTAAAGAAAAATAATGGCTTGTAGGCTAAGTCTTACCATACTGTGCTATAAATTCTTGGTTTTATTCAACACTAAAAAAACACAGAAGATTCAGACGGAGATTTTTTTTAATACTTCTATTTTTATTGTTAGATATAAAATATGAACAGTTGTATATGAAAACCATTCTACAAATTGATGAATTTGAGTGTTGGTATGACCATAGTAACCCACCAAAATTTATATTTCAAGGGAACTTCTCTAAGGAAAAAGTTTCCTGCTTCAGAAAGAAGGTCACAAGCAGTATACAGTGACTTGGAGTTGATATGCTAATATATCCCTAAAGGATCCAGCAAATAATTCTGAAGAAACCAGCTATTTATATTGCAGTCTCATGAAGCAAGACCTCTGGAGATGTAATCTAACAGTTTTGAGCTCTGTACAAGTACTAATCATCAGAAGAGCTTGACAGATCTATAATTTTTCTCTCTGTGGGTTCCCACAGTATATTAGTAAGGTGATTCATAAAACAAGTCAGCTACAGATTTAGGAATATAAATATGACCTAAGAGAAGATAATAATTTTCCTCTGTATTTATATGTAGCTTTATTTACTATTGAATTTGAGGAACATATACCTAGAGAACAGTATCTCCTGTAAAATAGGCAATCTGATTTATCAGCAATAAATTTCCATTGTTGCAGAAGTTATATTACAATGTAGTTTTAAGTGAAGGCAAAGTAAAACCTCCTTCAGCCATCAAAAGTGCATAGGAAGTGGGTATAAAGATTAAGCTTTTGCCATTTTGTCATGCTTTGGGTTCTTGAGCTTTATTGCTATGACCTTATTTTTAAGAGATGTCCACAGTGCTCTGTGATCTATTCTTAATCATTATATCCAGCATTTAAGATATCACTAATTTTTACTTTGTCATATGGTTATTACTTTTTCTTTCATAATGTTTGCTTCTGTTAGTGACTCCTGAATTGCTTGAAAGTGATGCCTCTGATGTTATCACACCATTGGCAGTATTCATCTTCTGTCACGTTGGGTGTAGACATGTTGGGTGTAATAATGATTTATGAGTGAAAAGAAGTTAAGAAATGTGAGAGAGAGAGAGTGTGTGTGTGTGTGTGTGTGTTTGTGATTTACAAATGCATCATTTGCATCCTGAACCATGCCCTGTGCATTTTAAATAGTGACACTTATTTCTAGCCAGCTGGTATGGAATATAAAGAAATCCACAAATGAAAGAATTTCTATTAGAAATTTCTCCTTCCATACCAAAATGAGAAAAAGTTTGCTATTCCACCTGTTTCCCAAGTGGTTTGGGAGAGCAAATAAGAACTGCTAAGGCTTAGGGAGGTATCGAAATTGATTTTTAAGCTATCTCGACAGTTTGAAAATACATTTAACTGGATCACTAGGAAACTAAATTAATTTGGGACATCAGTAAGTCCATTAAAATTTCTCTATTGATTACATAAAGCAACAGGGAGCAAGAGCATCTAATTTAGACCCACATATTCCAAATTCAGCAATAAAAAGTGAAACACCTTTGTTTCCATTTCTAATGTCTGTTGGAAATAGATAAGGGAGAGACTCATGTGTTTTCCATCCATTTGTATTCCTTCCTCCTATTACCTCTTAGTTGCTTTAGTGCTTCAGGATACTGTGTTCCAATAAACAGGAAGTCTTTCCACTGTATAACTGCCACAGGGGTTAGTTACACAGTGTTTTTCAGCCTCTTTCATAGGTGGACTGGAATAGAAGAAAAGAGATCTTTCTCTGGAGATCAGCATACTACTACATGGGAGTATGAACTTTTCCCCAGGGAATTAAAGTAGGTGAAAGGAGTGCTTAACAGGAACAATTGGCATATGGAACTGGAGAAATGAGGAAGGAGACTTGAGGCTGGTTGGTTTTGTATATGAGGATCAATGGAGTTTATTTAACTTACTTGACAAATAAAAATACACTATGTTTTCCCCTCCATGAAATAAATATCCGTCAAAGAAAGTGGGGAAAAAAGCAAGGTGGGAATTCTAAGCAAGTGAGAGATGTGTGTGAAAGGTCAGCCATCAGCTATGTGTGTATGCAGACAGGTAGGGAAGTTTTCCCTGCAGCACTTGGGAGATGGTGGATGTTACTTAAAGAAACCTTGTAGCCTGAATATGTCATGGATAACCTTTGATATCTTTAAATTACAGATGTTTAGAATAAAACCGAAGGTCCAAATATCCTTGTTCAATTTAGAAATGCAGAACTTAATCTAATGCAATTTAGTACTAAGAATTTCACCTGTCCTTAATTGCCTGATCAGCTCTAATGAAAGAGAAAGATTTCTTAATTTATATTATTAATTAATGTAGTAAAGACCAAATCTCTTTCCAACTACGTAAAAATTAATCAAAGAAATACAAATCATTTTGGTAGAGTATACATTTATTAGGCAAATAATTAAAGAACTTTGAAATAAAATTTAAATAATTGGAGAATTGAATAACAAACAAAATCCCTGAAGAAATAAGGGAAAACTCATTTTTCAGGACTGTGGTTTCAACATGTTCTTTCAGTGATGGAAAGCTGCAAGGAAGATAAAGCAAATTTTATGGCAACTTCTGTGATAAATTCTTTGCAAATCAGATAAACCCAGATGAAGAAGAGCCATATGCAATTTTAATTAGGTGTTTAATGCTGGGATGAGCCACCTACCTCAACAGAGTATGACAGAAGCAGTGCACAACATTACAATGCTAACATGCTATGATGATAAGTGGCTGGAGATACCAGACACTGACTCTGAGCAGGATCTTCTGAGTAGAGCTCCTTCAGTAGAGCTGAGTAGAGTTTTGGTGTCAGAACTGTGTGAAATGTTGATTGTATTTGAAAAGCAAAGCAGATCTCTTAGGTCTGCACTGATCCAGGACAATTAAGACTGATGTCCCGGTGACAGTGGATTGTTCCATGCTCATGGACCATTTGCTAGTGGGATATATGTTAATGGATATCCTCTCTTCACAATGCAGGGAACCAATACTGTTGTCTCCCAGCTCAGCTATTGTGAGAAAATATTTTTTTTAATTTAAAAACTTCGTGTCATATTTTGATGCTAATTTACATAGAAAGAAAGAAAGAAAGAAAGAAAGAAAGAAAGAAAGAAAGAAAGAAAGAAAGAAAGAAAGAAAGAAAGAAAGAAAGAAAGAAA
>PYHW01009837.1:3882183-3904310 GCA_013186435.1 Turdus rufiventris | reverse complement strand
CCATTGAGTCCCACTCTGTGACTGATAAAATTACTTCATCCCATTGGAAGTTGCTCCAGCCAGGGGGAAGAGCCCAGCATTTCTTACCAAGATGAAACAGAGGTTTTGGGACACTAAGGTGGCCCCTTTTTCCACTGGACTCCAGAGGAAAACCGGATTTCTCCACATCACCACTGGACCTTTAGAGGGAAACTGCACCTTGTACAGGAGCGCTGCTCCAACTGAGCCACATCTGTCACTGCAGGAGGATGCAGCCACCATGGAATGGCACTGCTGCCAACACCCTGCCTGATGGGTGTCAGGTTGTACTCTGACTTTGTCAGGGTTTGAGGTTTGTTTCTTTGTAGTACTGTATTTCTATTTTAATTTCCCTAGTAAAGAACTGTTATTCCTAATTTCCGTATCTTTGCCTGAGAGCGCCTTGATTTCAAAATTCTAATAATTTGGAGGGCGGGTGTTTACATTCTCTGTTTCAAAGAGAAGCTCCTGCCTTTCTTAGCAGACACCTGTCATCCAAACTAGGACAAAAATAAAGTCAGAATATTGTGGCTTATAAAAAGAGCTAGTGCAGATGGACAGGTACCTTTCCACATTGGAAAATGCTAGACAATATCTCTTTTCAGTTATTTTATTTCCAAACTTCGTGATTAACATCATTCCACAGCTATTTATTAAACAAAACCTTTAGGATCAAATTGTTAGCTTATATTTTATAATGAATGAAGAAAGATGGGAGTATTTACTCTGCAAATCATAGTTATTTCCCTAGCTGCCTTCTAGTCCCTGGAAGGAAAGTAAATTACTTTGGATCTAGACAGCCTCAGTGTCTTGAGTGGGCCAATTCAGACCGATTTACTGATTTATTTGCTAGTTTGCTCTCTTTGGCTAAGCATAATTCTTGCTTGCCTTGTTGAAAAATTCCACATTCTTTCTCCTTCAGATTTTCAGGGACTATAACCTACTCACCAGGCATTCCAAGAACTATCTCTAAACGAATTTTCCAGTTGTGCATCAGATAGCAGTACTTGTTGCTTGCCATGCACAGCCTCCTCTCTGAAAAATCTATTTTGAATTGAGCTAATGGCCATTCAGCTGTGAAAAGAAATACAGCATAGAGCAATGCTAGAATTGATTGGACCATGGGATATCATCACAACCTGCACAACAATAAACCAAAATGTTCAACAAGCAGCATGACTTAAAGTCTGACCTACATTCACCACTACTTGGGAGAAAAAATCTGGAATTGCACAATCTGACTATGAGACAATACACTGAAACTTCTAAAAAAAAACTTTCTCAGAATATTTTGATTCTTTCCAAAGTGGTGCCATTTCTCTACTCAGCTGTCCCATTTTTCATTTTAAGAGTTCATTTACCCAGAAATGCAGGGAAGGTTTCTTCCTATGACATTCTGCATTTTCTGAATGTTTCATTAGGTACTTCAAAAACTCAACATGCAATAAATTTTCTCAAGGAGCATATTGAAGAAAAAAAATTTGATTCTGTTTATTTCCTTTTGAATTCTGAATAATGCATTTTCTGCTTACTTTGTGTTTCTCTTGCAGTGTTGTTTCACAGATTCACTAACGAATATTTAAGACTGACAAAGTATTCATATTCTCTTAGTAGATCTTGTGAATGCTTGGAGCCCCTTCAGTCAGTCTTGCTGTTGGCTGGGTTTTTGTCATTCTGATCTGGTTTCTTTTATTTTAATGACTGAAATAAGTTTTAATTCTGAATTATGTCTTCCCTTTTTCCTTCATTGTCTCTTCTGAATTGATACAGGTTCTTAGAATAATTTGTATCTTGGATTTCCCAAGCTTTCATGAGTCCCTTTTGTTACATGTAAACGTGGAGTATATGAATTCATAGAGTATAACAAGACATGTATCTGATGAAAAAGTGCAGGTGAAATTAATGATAAATGTAGTCTTTAAAGTATCTTTTGTATGAATGTAATGTCAGAGCCAGAGATGATTGAAGTCAGTAGAAAACACTGTCATTCAGGGACTAGGGTTTTTTCCTACAATGTTTTAAAGGAAAATTTATTTCTTTATTTTTAAACATTAAATTGCTTTTACCAAACTGTAGTCTAAAAGACATATTGAAAATTAATTTCTGCTTTTCACAAGTATTCTTCCAAAAATTATAGGATTTCCAAAGTAAGTGAAGTGAGGTTGTTGACAGCTCTAACTTGTTTTATTATTATTGAAAAACTGCAAGATTTGAATAGCAGAATACCTGATGTGATAAACTTCTCTGTGAAACAGATATACAAACACTAGATTATAAAATATTAAGAAGCATTACAGTACAATGGAAAATACAAAAAAGAATATTTTTTATATTGTAAGATCCCACTGATTTTATGCTGAAAATTATTGTATTTTTTTAAAGTCTATTTTGACACGAAAAAGCATGCAGCATGGCTTTTAGTAATGCTGTGTGGAAAACCTGAGCATCTTTTCAATAATATGCATGTTTTATCTGTACATTATTGACTTTGGATTGAGTTACACATTTGAAATGTCTGAATCTCTTTTGGACTCTGACTATGGGATGACTTTACGTTGTTAATATAGATGTCATAATGAGTTTTGAAACATTAAATACTGACACTGAAGGAGGAAATTTGACTGAATTAGGAAATAAAACTTGTTAACCATGTTTATGTTAGGTTTAAGCCATTTCCAAATGGTGTAAGGAAAAATTTAACATTGTCATTACATTTAAATAATAGTCATTGTAGTGTAATGCTGTTGAACTCTCTTACCAGCTGAGAGTTAATTTTTCCAGTTACAGTAACAAAAATAATCAAATGTCTTATTTCTGCTGACAGGTTTCAGACTTCTCCTCTTCCATCTCTGCCACAGCGTCTTAAGACTTGCAAAGTCCTTGCCTTACAGATGACTTCGTTGTCTCAAGCAATGAGGCTATGAGAGACCACTCCTCTTTAATTGGATGGTGGAATTGGAATTCATCTTAAAATGAGAGCATTTCAGAGGAAAGAAAAAGTAATGAAACCAATGGCAAAGAAGACATAGAGAGAATGACAAGAAATTAAATGATGAGTAATCCTTAAAAATTAAGCAGTGTAACTTCCTCTAAGATTGCACAGTATCTTTTTCCCCTTTTTTACAATCTTGATAGAACATACTACAGTTGACAATCAGGAGCAAGAAACTCCTTGGAGGCCAAGTCTTTGAGTGCTGAAAATGACCTTACTGAGGGGCTAATGGAAAGAAAGCTAAAAAATCCTGTGGTGGATGAGTACTTTTGGAGATTTACCACTTTTCAGTTCTGCTAGGTCAATTTCAGAACCATCAGTTAAACCATAGGTCGTGCTTAATGGAAAGTTTTGATGATCTTGTACTTTAGCACAAACATAGTGTAATATTTCTTCAAAAGTCTTTAATTCACCTACATATCTCGGACAGAAAACTGTCTGAGAGAAGGTCTTATTGGTCACAAACAATAATGCCCTTCAGACTTTTGTTAATGTTCATTTGCGAGGAGTGTTTGTAAAGCTCAATCAATGAAGACTGCATTAGGTGAGACACTGAAGGGATTAGGGGAACAGAGAGAAGTATGTATAGCACAGCTTATCTGGGAGGAAAAAAGCAGCTTAGTACTGCTGATGTACTTTTTCCACTCTCCAGAAGTTGTTTGAGACCAATAGCTGTGGACAGAAGTTCAACGAGAGGCCAACATTTTGGAAATGTGCCTCAGTGGAAGAACTCAGGTCCACTCAACCTGATTGCATTACAAGTGACTTTCTGGAAGGTAAGCTGAGCACTGTTTCCTGCATTGTGTTCTGGGAGGATGGAGCTTCTTATTTCATTGCTTAACACTGCATCTAGAATATGCAGAAGCTAAATTTAGCAATGCCAATTTGAACTCTTGGGTTTGGCTTGTTTGGTGTTTTTTATTGACAAGAAAGAAAAACAGGGTAAAAATGTGTACCTTTAAAATAGTATTGCATTTGTAAAATCATCGTCTATTTTATAAACAATTTATTGAATTTCTGAAAATGCCATATTCTTCTCCAAAGGCAAAATTTAGAATATTTTGTTCAGCAAAAATAAATTGCACACTTGTAGTACGTTTTGCATTTTGTGATTGCATTGAGGGAACATCTGTTCTGTGTGGACTATTCAAATTTTTTAGATGTCCTGTTAAAATCTTAGAGACTCTGAAGCATGTTATTCTTGAGCCAAAGAATGGGGTGAGGAAGGAAGGACTCATTGCCTCTTTTAGTCATGTTACTGTCCAGTGGCACTTGGGAAAAGTGTGTCTTGATATAAAGTCACTGAATATGTGGAAGAGGCATTACTTTAATGTAAGGAAACTGATGGACAGGCAAATCCTTTCAAAAGTTGCATACTCTTCTGGCAGCATGGAGGATAAAGTAAAGTGCTAATACAAGAAAAAAGGAAAGAAAGAGTTTTAGACTGCCATTTTACATTTAAGCAAAATTTGTTATACTAACTGCTTTTGTGATAGAAGTCCATAGTTTAAAAAAAAAAAAAAAAAAAAAAAGAACAAGTACATGCACAGCACAACAGAACATAGTATCTATAAACTTCCTATTACCTCTGTCAAAACCTATGCTCTTCAGCCAGGGAAAGACAAACAGGAATCCAGGAAGATCCCCAAGGTTCTAAAAAGGCTCCTGTAGCTACAGTCACATCTGTACTGGGAAATTCTGCCAGTAAACAGGTAACAACAGCAGGTGCTGATCTATCTGTTGTATTTGATTTATCTCCTTGTTAAAAATATCCTCCTCAAGAAAAATTCTGTCAGGAGATTTCTGTGTCTCCCATACCTTCACCTGGTTCACTGTCAGGTAGAAACATTTGACCTGAAAAATTCAGGGTGTTCTAATCCAAGGAGATATAGCTCCTTTTCCTGTTACAGTCTTATCCCATATCATCTAGGCCTTTCCTCCTGTGGTCCCCTGTGACTTCCCTTTGCCTTCACTGTTCTCTCAAAGGTAGATCCTGTGCAGCTCAAAGTGTTCCCATCTCCATTTTAGAAACAAGATGTGTGATTTCTACAGCATTTCCATTACTAAACCATATATATTTGCTTGGGAATGAGAAACTTGAAGATGGAGAAAACCTGCAACTGTTTCAGGTCCTATCAGACACTTGGCTACTCCTGCACACTATGAACTGGTGCTTCTAAATTTTTGAAAAACAGCTTGGCAGTATTAGGAAGTATTAACAATGTAATTACCTGTGTATGTGCCAATCTTTCAAGTGTGAGCTTGCCTCATCTGAGACTCCTAAGGATGGAAACACTAAAAGGTGTAAGGGAAACTGGAGACTCTGTACTGGTATGTGTCAGTGCCCAAGTGGTTTCAACTGGGATGAGAGTTGTGCAGATGGAGATACTGAGTCCTATAGAAAGGTGTTTCTAAACAATGCAGAAAATGCTAGAAAACAAGAGCATCCCAAGGCACAGGACGTGTGTTTATGGATATATTCAGCATGTCAATGCCTAATGCCGTTTGTGTGTACAAAGTATTTTTGCGAGTACAAGTGAAGCACTGAGAAATCTGGCTGATAATAATACTGCCTTTATGGGCCTTGTCTACTGTTCCACAAATGGGGAATATGATATTGCTATAAAGAAAAAAAAGATTAAAAGGTTAAGTGGAAAGAATAAATATAAAGCTGAGAGCGAGCTGCTCCTTCAACAGTTAGACGGAAGTTACCAAATCCTTTCACTTAGTGTGCTTGACTGAGGGAGACTTAAAAGAATGCTTTAGAGAGCCAGGCATCCCTCATATATTGTGATGCAGCTCTAGCAGAGTCAAAAATGGGTAATCATTGTAATTGTTTGCTGTACTTGGCTCAAGCATGCATAGTAAATGATTTGCAAAAGCCCATTTTAAATTAGAGTTCTGATGCAGTATATCAATAGACACAATAACATTGCCCAGGCACATTAACAGTCAAAGCTTAGGAAAAGTAGTCTTACATAAATTTTGTATTTAAAAAAAATTTTCTGTGAGCTTTTTGCTTAACCTTATACTATATTTGAACACAGTCCCATTTTCTAAATGGTAGAGCTAGTGATCTGACTGTTGTCTCGGTTGAGGTGGATGGCTTTGCTGCTTTGAAATATATTTCCTAGGCAGCTAAAGTGTAAACATTTCCACAGATGTGGAGGTTTTGTGGGTGTCTTTGCAGAACTTGTCTTTGCTGTCTGAAAATTACAAACCATCCTGGTGCCCTTCTCATTACATCTCTGGGCTGGGCTTCTTCAGGAATAATTTTTTTTGATCTTGCCTCCTTTGCTATGTCAGAATTATGACCTGTACATAAATTTTCCTTTTGTATTCCTGAAAGTGGATTTATTATTAACAATTACAGTAATTTCATCACTATAAGGCACACCCTTTTGACTAAAATTTTGGTCCAAACCCAGAAGTGCGCCTTTTAGTCCGGTGTGCCTTATATAATGTACAAAGTTCAGAAATTTGCCAACCTGAAAGTGTGAGCCGTGAGCTGAGCTGCGAGGGGAGGCGGTGCTATGGGAGTGCCAAGCCGCTAGGAGGGGTGGGACCGGGCAGCCCCCGGCCAGCAGGAGCCACGCAGGGTGGGTGGGACCGGGCAGCTGCAGGCAGCCCTTGGCCAGCAGGAGTTGCACGTGGAAGGAGGGGGTGGGCAGCCCCGAGCCGCCCTGAGCCGTGGGCAGTCCCGAGCCATGGGCAGCCCCGAGCCGCGGGCAGCCCCGAACCGCCCTGAAACATGGGTAGCCCCGAGCCACCCTGAACTGCCCTGAGCCATGGTGGCCCTGAGCTGCCCTGAACTGCAGCAACCCTGAGGTGTGAGCTGTGGCTGCCCCGAGCTGTGGCAGCCCCAAGCTGCCATGAACCACGGCAGCCACGAGCCACCATGAGCCACGGCCGCCCCAAGTCCCACCTTGCCAGTCAGGGCCAGGCGGGAGTGCCGGGGCCCGCGCACAGGGAGGATACTTGGGGCTGCGTTTAAAGGCTACGCCAATCTGTGAAAAATGTTTGCAAATAGAGCACCTGCCAGTAAACTCCACGATCACCAGGATTCCGTTACTAATTCATTACTTTGTTGTGCGCGGCACGGATCTTCGCTGAAAAAAAAAGTGCGTCTTATAGTCCAGTGCGCCTTATATAATGTACAAAGTTGCGAAATTTGCAGACTCCCTTATAGTCGTGGAATTACTGTAATTTGCTCTCCTTAAATCTTTCCCACAAAATATTATCTGTATGAAATAATATTAAAAAAGGTTCAGTCATTTTCCATGAAACTGCCAACAATATTAACATAGCAATTGATTATATGACCTGTATATTTTCTTCATGAACAAGAGGCAGCCTTCCTCTTGCCATATAATATGGTTTGCTACACACACCTACATAGATCTATTAATTTGTGACAGACTTACACTTTGAAAAATTGCTATATTTCCTTGGTATCCACAGAGTAATTGCAGATGCTTTTCAAGAACCTTAAGAACATAAGCTGTTATCACATTGCTTTAATTCCAGCTTCTGTTGTATTCTAAAGAAGCATAGACTTGCAGGGAAGACTATTGGACTTGGGTCTGTCATTGTTACTGCAGGGTGATAGCACTGCTTGCCTGCTTGCTGCACTGCTGTAGCAGGAAAATGTCATGCTGAGAGGAAACACAGCTGATTCTAAAGACAGATCTACAGAATGGACTTTTATGGACATTAAAATGCTGGTGATTACAAGAATCTGCTACATGGGTCTTATTGATGCTCTTGCATTAGCTTTTCAAAAAACAGCAGTCCTGAAACTTGTCTGCAGTCACACTGGGGTGCCAGAAAACCTTAGGATAATTCTAAAGGCATGGGTTCTGGTATCTGGAAACAAGGCTTCGAGGATCAAGAATTTTTATAGTTATAACTAGTTACGGTGTAAGGGAGAAAGAGAAACAGCCAGAAACACAAGTAATATCTGGTTCCTCTAAATAAATAATTAGGAATTAAATTAAATATTATATTTTTAAAACGAGGAATGGAAAGAATTATCGCTAGAACGGCGAGCAAGTAGCAGAGTTACAATTACTCGGCTTTTATCCCTATCTCCATCGAGAGTCAATGGAATAAATGCGGTTCCCCGCCGCCACCGGGGGGCGATACTCTCCCAAGTACTTCGGGAAACTGGCTCAAATTGCACATTTCGGGCTGTCCCGGTGACATGTCAGCATGAGCATGGCTCTATTTAAAGAGGTTTCTAGAAGTAAATTTTAAAAGGTAAGAATATTTTTGCAGCTAACTTTTAGTCACATTCCTAGAATTCTTGAACCTTGACTAAATTAAATTTAAAAATTAATTTAGAAATTAATGTGTTTTAAAGAACTAGAATGTTTAATATATTCTCCTTGATTTCAGTTAAAGAAGATTATTATTAAATATCTTATTCCTGCTTAGAGCTCAAAGATACTCTCAGAAGTCGGTCACGTTCTTAATTTTCATTGTCAGTTGTTACCATTAACCTAACATTAGTTAATACTTCCCTATTTATTATCCATATACTTTTGAAGAAATTTGCAATTTGCTACTCTTTGACTTAAAGGAACAAAAGATAAAAGCCTTCCAAATGTTCAGAGTATATATAACTCTGTGTAGTGTAGTATAACTCGTATAGTATAGTATAGTATAGTATAGTATAGTATAGTATTGTTAACCACTACTGTTCTTCAGTCCTTTAACCCAAACATGTATTTCATTCCCTGTGAGTGCACTGGCATTGTATACAGGATGAAACTTCATTTCCAGCTGCATAAAGTGACTGGCTAGTGAGTATCTCTGAGTAGGATCAAAGAAATCGAGAAATGAAAAGGGAAATACCTGTCATTCAAAAAAAATTAAAAAGGGAGTAGTAGCACTATAAAACACAAGTTTGTTATAAATCAAAACCCCAAAGATTTTGCCATTTACCTTTCAGTTTCATTTACTGTAAACTCTTAAAAACTTCACTCCAAAAATCCAATAAGGGATTAGAAAAATGGGCATTTTAATCTATATGTACACACACTTTTTCAGATTGGTAAAAACACTCTGAACAAGTTATGGAAAGGACAATTATATTTTAAATACCCAGTTTCTTATTAAGAGAAAAGCATTCATTACATGCTTTATAACTCTCTGTCTTTTTACATTAGCAGTGTATGTGGCCTAGGATCAGGAATAATCAGGTTCAAACACAATTTCAAGTCTTTAGCAATTAGTTCAGACTTCTGGCATTCATAATGAAACTTGGTGTATATTGATCAATACAGCCTATTTAATTAATGTGAAAGATATAATTTGCTTTTGTTGTTCCAATTCCATGCACATTTTCAGAACAATCTCTGATAGGAGGTATCAAGATGATTTCCTAGGCACAAGTTTTATGACACTGTCTAAAAATGTCTGTGCCATATCTCAAATTATTTATTATCTATCCCCATAGTTTCTGTTTTGGACTGAGAACTATGGTCTGTCTTGGAGCTAGTTTTCATACTACTGACATAG
This sequence comes from Turdus rufiventris, assembly GCA_013186435.1. Lineage (NCBI taxonomy): Eukaryota > Metazoa > Chordata > Aves > Passeriformes > Turdidae > Turdus > Turdus rufiventris. Next base: position 3,894,778 of record PYHW01009837.1, on the reverse strand, counting down.
TTACAGGTTCATGTCAAAAATCAGAAAGCTTTATGTCATTCACTCATTGCTGGTTTTTGAAATTTTCTTGGTGCATGATTCTCTCCCTCTTCTAGGGGCACTTTAGGGGAAAATGTAATTGATTATTGTGAGTCTCTCTCAAAGAGAAACCCCAGTGTTATGACTGATATGTGGTCACCAATACAAAAGTTACAGAATGGGGACATTACTCCACCTTGATTAAAAGGAAGTCTTCTATTATACGGCTAAAACAGCTCCTGTTCTGCAACTCTGAATCTGATCAGTCAGATGTTATTAGAATAGGTGTTTCTTTGATAATGTTCTGATAAACATGAGGCTGGATGCTGTGCAGGATTTTGGAAAAACTTGGACATTGATTTCCTACGATTAGTCTGGATTTGCATCCCTTAATGAATGCAATGCAACCCCTACTTCAAAGGTGTTACAGTGTGGGGTTTGGATTCTCTAAGACGCTAGGAAATTTCAGTTCCTATGTCCTTGACTCTCCTTTCTGCTACTGAGTGTATCATTCAGAGTTATACATAAAAGTTAAATTTCTGTATAAAATCCAGAACTGCACTTGTACAAAAGAGTAAAAAAATCTTGAAAGAACTAGCCTTCTTTTTCTCTTACAATTTGAGATATAATCTCTCCAAATAACAAATATAAGTTAACACTTATAGTATTAGGGGTTTCTCTGAAAACCTTATACTTATAGGTATTAGGGGTTTCTCTAAAACATAAACGGCCTCCTTCAAATGAATCCTGGAGCAAGGAAGGAGCACTCTAGGTTATTATCTGTAATATGGGAAAATTATGTCACTTGTACAATGTTTGAAGATAAAAGGAAATCTGGAATCCTTTGTGTTTACCTTGATGATATGGAGGAGAGAAGAACTATATAAAAATTAAAAAGCAAATCAAACAAAAAATCAGAAGAAAATCCCAAAACAAATAGCAGTGAAAGATCAGAATTGCTTGCTCTTGTACTCTTCTGGGTTGGTATAGTTAGGGTGGGTGTGATATATGTTACTATAATAAAAATAAAAATAAAAATAAAAATAATTTATTATGGTGACATAGATATAATTAGTTTCTTTTAATGCAAAGTATTAAGTTATGTTTTAACATACCATTACTGTACTCTAATAAAATGGGAAACTATTGGACACATAGTGTTTTAAGCTAACAAAATAACCCAACAATTATTCTTTGAAGAGCTATTAATTGAAGGTCAACTTATGGTCTAGTATGCACATGCAAAGTAAGAGAAAGGGAATAAGAAGTTTCATCAGCTGTGTCAATACATTTCTGCATTTCTGTTGAGCTCTATAGGAGTCTCTGGAGTACTGCTGAATCTAGGGGGTAGCTCAGTGGGTTACTGTCAGACTGACAGCATCTTCACTGCTGTCCAGAAAGGCAACATAGGATAAGAAGATACACTGTGTAAAAACACACATGATCCCTATTTAAGAACAGAAAATTTAAGTAGAAATGTTAAACCTGTGACTTAACAAATCTATTTAAACCTAGCTGGATTAAATTCTGGATAAATTACAGGCGTTTAAAGCCCTACACTTGTCAAGTAAGTGGAAGAGATTGGGCAATGTCTTCTCCCTGCTTTCCTCTGTATGCACAGCCATTTGGCATACTATGTATCTGTGCTAGGGAGAAAATGCTTTCTATGGATGCAGAAAAACTGCCATCTCAGAGGGATTTAGATTTGATATTGGAGTTATGGTAATTCTCATGGTGTCTTGTGCCCTTAGAAACAAATCATCCTAATGGAAAATCATCTTAAAGTAAGGGGCATGCAAGTTTCCAATAGATTTATAAATTGCTTTCCAGACTCCTCACAATGTGTACAATATTTCATTCCTTTCACATTTTCCTCCATGTCAAATTGAGAGGAAATGTCAATGTCCTAATACTATTTGTAGATTCCTAACTTTTAAAGGGATTTTTTATTTAATTTCAGTGTTTTAATTGCCTTGAATTGAAAAATTAATTTTAATTGAATGTCAAATTTCATCTACTGGTATCTCTAAATGACTTCTTTATTTTCTAAACACTATGTTCTTATTGTCTCTGTGGTATACCTAAGAAGTCAAATTGTTAGAAATTTCCAGGTCTTCGACCAGGCTCTGTGACAAAACTTCATCATCTGCAATTTGTTACGGTCTCCTTTGAGGTTTAGACATATCTGGCCCACAGAGTCTAAGACTCAGAAATTTAGTCTTTGAAATACAGAAACTACAAAGTGTAGCCAATTAATTATGATGTAAACTACTTTTTAGTAGGTCACTTAAATTTTGATAAAATTAAATCTTTCAATGTGGTTGGATAAATTGTTAAATTTTGCTGTGTAAAAATGCCCACAGAATAAGCAGAATGAGCTTCCTACAGGAAGAATTTATTTTGCACTAATACATTTTAACTGTTTGTCTGGATTATTTGTTGATTGGAATGCCATGGAAGTAGAGTTCCTTTCCTGTGTTCCTTGGGTTATTTTCTGGTGGTTTGTGGTTTACTTTGTTTGTTTGTGAGGTTTTTGTTTGTTTGTTTTAGAATTTCCCACTTGATTTTTAATGTATTAAAGGTGATGAAAAAAATCAAAATAGTTACAAGAATGATCATATGGCAAAAATATTTAGTTCCTAGATGTACCAATTAAGACAAGCTGCCAATTGTGAAACACTGCTGCCAATTCAAAATGTCCAGGTCAATACAGACAGATTAGGCTGGAAACTGCAATAATCTATAAATCAGTACCAATCTACTCCCAATAGCTTCATCAATCCTGGTAATCTGGAAGGCCAACTCTACTCTAGAGCAGTCCTGTTTGTTGCTGTGATCTTCTTGTTCCACATCAATTTTCCATTTCTTAAATAGACCATACATATATCTGAAGAAAGTGAAAGAACAAGGGAGAGATGAAAAAAGATGAAAAGGAAAAGGCAAAAAAAGAAACCATGTATCTCTGTTCTGAAAAACACAGAAAAGGAATTGAATTGGAAAGAAGTGATTTTGAAAGCCAGGAAGTGGCAGAAAGATGAAAATGATATTGGTTGTTTTAATAAATGAAATTTACATGAAGATGTAAATTGAAGAATTGTAATAAATTATAAAATAAATAAATAATATGCAATAAAATTAATAATTGTGCCATTTTGAGGTTTTTTCCTGCAGTAAATTTGATATTTTCATATTTAAATGTTGGGTTGAAATGTGCAGAGGCTCTTCTGAGTTATATCCTAGAAATGCTATCTTGTTTTTTTGCAAGATTTATGATCAATTTAACTTACTTTTAAATTATAAAGAAGGTTTAATGATTACAGCACATTCAAAAGAAAAAAAGAAATGTCATTTCAGAGACCTCAACTTTATGTGGAGGTTATTTGTAAAGAAACTGTACTTAATTGTGTAGCCTCCTCTCTCTTCTGAGTGAATTGGTAACAAGGTAAGACATACAGCATGTGTGATAATGCCTACAGGCCCGAAACAAATTAACGTAATGGGCACAAATGTGTACGCCTGTCAAATTATGTATTTGATTAGGAATGGACTTGGCTTCAACTGTACATGTGGTTTTGCAGAAGAAAAATAAGCCAGTTAACCAATGGAATTTTGAAATATCTTACACAGGTCTAGAAACAGAATAGATATGGCTGGTGATTGAACTGTAAAACTGACTAAGATTCCTCTTCTGTTGAAATATGGATTCTTTTAATGCTTACACTACTCCAAAATCTATCATGTTAACTAAATAAAGCTTGAATTTCATGGCAAAATTCTTTGGAATATGTGCAGTCCTCCAGATTAACATGAAATTGGGTGGGAGTGTTAATCTGCTGGAGGGTTTCGAGCTCTACAAAGGGATCTGAACTGGCTGGCTCAATGAGATGAGGCCAATTGTCTGAGGCTCAATAAGGCCAATTGTCTGAGGCTCAATAAGGCCAAGTACTGGGTCCTGCACTTCAGCCACAACCTCATGCAGCACTGCAGGCTTGGGGAAGAGCAGCTGGAAAGCTGCTGTTGGAAAAGGACCTGGGGTGCTGGTTGACCAGCAGTGTGCCCAGGTGGCCAAGAAGGCCATCCTGGCTTGTATCAGAAATAATGGCATCAGATTGTATCAACAGGACTGTGGCAGTGATTGTCCCCCACTGGTGATGCCACACCTGTGTTCAGTTCTGGGCCACTCACACAGAAAGGAGATTAGATACTGGAGCAGGTCCAGAGAAGGGCAATGGAGCTGGTGAAGGGTCTCGAGCAGAAATCTTATGAGGAGCAGCTGGGGTTATTGAGACTGGAGAAGAGGAGGCTCAGGGGAAACTTTATGGCTCTCTACAGCAGCCTGAGAGGCGGCTGTAGCCAGGTATGTGTTGCTCACCTCTCCCAGGTGACAAGAAGAAACAGCTTCAAGCTGCATCAGGGGAGGTTTAGACTGGATATTAGGAAAACTTTCTTCATGGATAGGGTTGTCAAGAGGTGGAACAGGCTGCCCAGGGAAGTGTTGAGTCACCATCCCTGGAGGTATTTAAGACATGTAGATGTGGCACTTACAGCCATGGCTTGGCTTAGTTAATGATTGGACTTGATGACTTAAATGCATTTTCTATGCTAAATGAGTCGATTATTCTATAGTAAAGAGAGACGTTTTAGGTGGAGGCGGCATGGTGAGTTCAACCAAACTCTAAGTAATGACTATCTCTGGCTAGTTCCACAAGTTAATTCATCAACCTGCAGTTAGTGAATAAAGTATTGCATGTAAACCTGTCATCACTATAAAATGCAGGATACTTGTAGGGAAAGGCCTTTGCTCAATTTCTGACTGAAGAAAGAGGCAAAATGGTTCTATTTGACCAGCTTAGCTATTGCTTTTGTGAAGACTTTTGTGAAGATGTTGGTCCCCTTTTAAGTTATAAAGACTTACATCTTTCCAAGACATGACATTAGGCTGAATTTGTAGCTGCCGATCTGTGATGTCTAAAAACATGGACATTGTTTCTTTTATTTTTCACATAAAATATTTTGATAAAGGATAGCTTTCTTCATAAATGACACCTTATTGTGAACATTTTTAGACATTAGAATTTTTTTAGATTTTATTAAATTCTCTGTAACAGCCTTGATGCCAATGAATACATTAGAAGTGTCTCATAATATGTGCCTTATTAAGAAGATAAAGCTTGATGGGATATTTGATATGCAATGACCAATATATATCCAATATATGACCAGTATATTTTGACCAAATATGTTATATTGTATCCAATTGCTTTGGACATCATGCATGAAAGATTTTACAGGAAATCATTGGTTTCTTAATAAAAAAGATTCAAAAAAGTCTGAAATAGGAACTAATATAAAGGAGAATGTTTCTGTATTGGATAAATTGGATTTAATTGGTTTAAGTGAGTAAACCTTGTCATTTTGATTGTTGCTCTGGCAAAACGGAAAAAAAAAACTAATCCCGGTTTTGCACAAAAAAACCAAAGTTTTTTTGTTTTGTGCAAACAAAGAAAAGCAAAGTCTTGTAATGTGTTAAAAAAAAACCCATTTAACCAGTCTCAAGGTTAGAAATTTATCATTAAATAATTTTTTTGTTTGCTACATTATGTATAGGCTAGAGCTATTGTTAAGAGAAGCATTCAAGAATTTCAAGGATCCTGTCTCTTCAAAATAAGATGTAAGAGCAGACAATGGCTTGTGGTCAGGGAGAGTAAATATTGGGAAGGAGATTAATTAGCATGCCAAAAGAACTCTACTAAGATGAGGAGGCTACAATGGGGCTGAAAATCTCCAGCTGTGCAGAACTCTTGGGAAGGAGGAGAAAGTGGTAAATAAAGAATCAAAAAGGGTCCCCTACCTGTTTAATCAACCATAATGATTAGAATAATTAATGCTTTTTCAAACTGTGTAGCAGAGACATTTCTTGAAAGATGCTGGTAATCTAAATAGAAAAGAAAAAATAGGAGAATGTGTTTCAGAGAGAAAATAAAAAAAAAAAAACCACCCCAAAAGTTTCTGCTATGTAATATGCATTTTTTCATGTTATTTTCATTCTTATTCAAAAGAATGAAGAGCTGAAAGTTTAATTACATATTTCATCTTCTAGTTTTGTCTGCACTAGAATTACTTGCCCAGATAAGTTATACAAGTGGATTAGCAAAATTTTTCTTATAATTTACTTCAGGCTTGAAAATCCACAGTGAAATAAGGTTACCCCAACCAAATATACCTTTCATACTATCACCTACAGTACCTTTTGTTAAGCATAACTCAAATTGTACGTCTATATTTCTGACCAACATATTTGAGCAAACAGGAAAATTTCAGTGGATAAAAATAGGAGCAGTATTACATCCTCTTTGCTTATCCTTATTTCTCATTTTTGCCAGAGAACAAAAAACATGTGGAAGACCTTCTTCAGTCACATACTTTGGAAAAAGTAAGCTATAGGGGGTATGAATTGGAATACTCTTACCTACTCCATAAACTTCTGGAATACTTAATTATAGAAAACGGTGAGAAAGGCGAGAAAGAAATTTAGAGAAGTCAAAGCTCACAAAGGGTACCTATGTCCCACACAACTTCTAAATTGCTTCTATTGAGATTTTATGGTGTGAGATGGTTAAAACACGTTACCATCTAATACACAAATGTTAACTTGATGCCCAACATTTTTTGGTGCTTAAATAAAGCCAGATCTGAAAATTCAGCCACAGCTCTTGAAGCTGAGTACTTCTGTATAAAGAACATGTGAAACAGAGATGCTTAAACTAGGAAAACATCTCAAGGAGATTGTGAATACAGGAAGGTCTTAATAGGCCGTGGTTTAGAAGCTCCATCAATCTTAGGATTTTATGACTGTTTTGTTCACAGAAAATCTACTGCATACAGTGTTTGATTTTAAAGGGTGCGTCTGGGACTAGGACACAAGGAGGTATTTGTCTTTTTCCAGAAGCTGAGATGTGTGCCAGATGAAACTCTGGGATAGGAAAAGTTCAGGTTTTTTATGTCTACTGAGAACAGTCAGATGAGAGGAGTTCCCAATTTATAATTAATAAACTGTATCTAAAATAACTGATATGTAGAGATAGAACATTGTCCTTGGAATCAAGGCACTGCCTATTACTGTGTTGTAAATTTTACCATATAGTTTAAATTGTTCACGGGACAAAAAAAGAGTCTTGAATTTTTGACCATCAGCAAATACAAAAATTCATTGCATGCTTTCTAGAGGCATAAACTTAATTTTGACAATGTCAGCTTAAAATATTCCATAGTCAAAGTGAAAAATTAAGATTTTATCGCTAAACAAGGTACTTTTCTTGAATATGATTGATCAAACCTGTGTTCCTGAGTTTGGTTAGGGAAGTTCTTCACTTTGTGTTATATAATAAGCCAGATTTTCTGTATTTAACAAATGTGGACGAAGAAGAAACTCTCGTTTTTGAAGGCCTGAGTTCCAGGATTTATCTTTGTGAATTCTTGTTGCATCTGTTGTGGTTGTTGGGGCTATATATAATATCAGAAAGATTAGATGCAATGTCAGGCAGAGATGTCACACCATTAAGATGTTTTCTGTTTCAGTTGTAAGCTTGAGAGGACTTTGCTTAGACCTGTCTTGAGATGGTCTTCTGCCTCTGATCTTGGACAGGTCCACATAACAATGTCTTATTCTGAAGTAAATGTAAGCTGTCCATAAAAACAGATGGATGTGCCCTTAATGCTGACCATCTGAGCTACCATGCTTTCTGTATCTTTGTGGTTTCTGTCTTTGGGACAGTACTTGCGTTAGCAGAGATCCACAGGTGTTTAGCAATCTAATCAAATTAATGAAGAATGAGAAATATGAGCACCTTGGAGTACCCAACAGGAAAAATATTAACAATTAAATTGCAGTAATAGCAGAAGAATAGGGAGAGCCATAGAAGACAAATACTTTAAATCTTGAAGTCTGCAGTGGCCTGAAGTAGAAGATGAAAGTCAAAGAAGAATGAAAGATGAACACTTCAAAGCAGATCAAGACACAGGTAGCAAAAGTCAAGGAGAAGGTGAGACGCAGCTAGCATAACAGATCAAGGTTAATAAGAAATAAGTGCAAACATAGTATTACTATAAAGAAGATGAAAGGAAAGGATGAGTCCCATTGTGGAGGAAGAATGCAGCAAGGAGTGAAATGTAAGAAAAAGTAATTTAAAACCTATGCATCAATCATTAATGGCATGTAGTTGGTTAACTTAGTCATCACAGCAATGACAAGGAAAAAAAAGGGCTTGGATAAGCTTTGTCTGTAATGAATCTATTTTGTAATTTTTGTAAAAATGAGATTGTTGTAATAATCTTATGAACTCTGCCCTAAATATTAACAGAGTTGTTTGAAAGGGTCTCAGAATTGTTAGTCATTGCTTTTGAGAAACTGTAGAGAACAAGCAGGTACCAGATGACTGTAAAAAACCAAAGCAAATTAAAGGGTTTCTTTTAAAAAAAGACCTTCAAAAAAGCGGGTGAGAAAGGGTCAGAAAATGAAACACTTGTCATTCTGCCTTCAGCTTCTGGAAAATACAGGGACAGGTAATTCAGTACACTATGTCTAAATGTTTGGAAGATACTAAAGAAGATGCTAATCCTATCAAACCAAAATCATATATATTTATGAAGTAAATCCTCTCCTCTGTTCAATGGTGTTTTAGTGTTCTAGACATTGACAATAGAAAAAGCTCATAGCCCAATTCAGTGGGATAATAAAGTGATCAGAGATCTCAAAATAATGGCAAAAGATAAAAAGAACAGGGTAAAAAATAGGGTAATAAACATATCACTGAGATGAAATACAGAGTGGGGTTACAATAGTTGCTGATATGGGAAAGACTGCTGATCAGAGGAAAAGAGTCATTTGTTCATGCTATTCATGTTCTTCATTAATAGTATTCACCATAAGTTATAAGCCTTAATTGCAGCAAGATCAACTTGCTTAGGTACTGGAAACCTCTTCTAAAATTAGTCTAGTAAAACCCACTGACACACATCAGTGTGGAGTTTCTACCACTGACTCCACCAATGGTGATTCTAGAAGTGGCTTTGGACCAACATCTGCCAGCAGTGACAAGGTGTATCTGGCTTTACCTGTGGGCACTGGGATACCTTGGTGTTCCCTGGGGATTCCCTTCAACACAGGATTATTCAAATATAATAACATAGCCCTTGCAGTTAAAACAGTTTAAAAAAATTAACTTCATACTTAATTGTCTTAAGTGAATATATTCTTCATTTGCAGGAAGTGAGTAAAGCACTTTTGTGACACAGTGTTCAGGGCATAAATTTCCTTGCATTTCCTAATAATTTTTCAGCATGTCCTTTCTGTTCCATCAATAACCTATGCATACAAACTTTTCTTCCAAAATATATCTCCTTACATATGTTACATAATTCCAGTGCTCCTTCATATAATACACAGATGTGTACACAAAATACATATTTAAATGTATGCTCCCTCTTTTTTTCTCTTTCCATCTTTTTCCTTGTGCAACAACCATATTAACTCATGCCACTATTGTAACTTGCAAGTATATTACCAGCTACACCATTCATTGCTACCTCCCTGTAGGATGCATCAGCTAGTCAGAGGGGAAAATGCCTGTGCAGTTATTATTCTAAATTAGGAAGTCTTAATATTGAAATATTTGTTACCAAGGATTTGCAAAATAGATCATATTTTGGAATTAAGAAGAAAGAATTTTTTTTGTTGACAACAACAGTGCTTCTTGACTGGACAGTGACGAAGAGCTATGAGGCAGAGTTTCTAAACTCTCAGTACAAAATTATGTTCCTGTTACCATTAGTTTTATTCTCTTACCCCTGCTACAGTAACAGATTCCCTGTCACATCTTAAGGATGCTATTGTTAAAAACACATCAGTATGTAACAATACAGTTACATTTTCTGAAAGAAATGTATGTACATTTAAAATAAAGAATATTTCACAAGGCACATACGTTTAATCTGTGAGAAGAAGTGAAATTATTGAGAAAAAAAAAGAGAAAACTTCTTAGTTTTATATCTTCAAAATGCCATTTCAATCAAGTATCATCGTGTGCTTGAATAAATGGAATTACCAACTTGTGTAAAGTCCTTCATCAGAATGAGGCTCTTAAACCAATTATGTGGAGATCAGAGTGCTTAAAATTATAAGGAATACATTTAGAATTATTAAAGGCTTCAAATAGCTTGGTTCAGGCAAAATTACATATAATTGATCATTAGTATGTGTTGTCAGTAGAAACTGCAGTCATAGGTGTTGAAGATCACTTTTTAGACAAATTGCAATGAAACTTTTGTGAAACTCAAACCATAAGAGATTTCCCCTTTCTAAGGATTTTTACTGAATGCAAGTCTTAGCCACTTTTATTGCTCTTTTTTAAGTATGAAAAGACGAACAGTAACTTAAAAGTACTAGCTAGTATTATCTGGATGAAAATGTCAAACACAGATGAAGCAAACCAAAACAAAAATAGATCCCCTTTGATGCTGGGAAAGTAAAAACATTGGGACACTGTCAAAAAAAGTTCAAGTAATTCCTAAAAAAAAAAAAAAAAAAAAACCAAAAAAAAACCCCCAAACCCCAACACATTAGCTTTGTAGAGAAATTTCATTGCCAAAGGGCAAAGCAATTTGTAGGAAATTAACATTAAGACTGACAAATACAAACTGGATTGTCAGAGAGTGATTCTATAAAGCATTGACTCTATAACCCACCCTGAGAATAACATGACTGTTTTATTGATTCTTATTTAGCCTCTATGCAATCCCTCTATCCCTTTGCTTTGAATTTTATGATTCATTTATTACAGAATATAGTATCATTCTGAATAGGTAGCATTTTTACAGTCAGGCACATAAATCCTAATCTGGCAATCATCCTCTCTGTCATATGGGTGACAGGACTTTCATTGATTTTAGTGATACAAGTTTAGGAATAAAATGGCATGTATTACGTACTGTATGATGTAGATTATTTAATTAATACTTTACTATCTGTCTGCAGTTACAGTTTATGATCAAAATCAAAACTTGCTAAAATTAGTGGCAATCTCATAATCACTTCTCTTCTCTGGTGTTTTTCTGCCATCAGAGAATCTCTTGATGGACTTGACCCTGGTTCCAAGTCTGAAAGCAACTCGTATTTTTCCACAGAAAATACTTTCAGCAACTACACTGAGAGTGTTGTGTACTTGACATGCTTGGTTACATCGTGGTAGGCTAGTCCTGGCTAACAGCCAAATGTTCATCCAGCTGCTGACAGCCCCTCACCCCAGCAGGACAAGTATAGGAAGAACTGGAGTGAGAGAGCATGATAATAGGTTAATATAAAATCAGGAATACTGTTTACCGATTACTGTTGCAGACAAACGCGACTGGGAGAAGATTTATTGCCAATTAAAATAAAAATGTAGTAGCTAGTTTGTGTAGTTGGAAAGAAGACGAGCGTTAAAACAACTTTTCTCCCTTCTTTTCTCAGGCTCAGCTTCATTCCAGGCTCGTCTCTCCCTGACCAGCACAGGGAGAATTGAGGGCACAGACAGCATTTAACAATTTCTCTTCACTGCTCATTCCTTCTCACACTTTTCCTCTGCTCTGGCTTTCCCATTGGCCGGATTTCTTCAGGAAAATGAGCTCTGGTCTGGGCTTGCCACAGTTTCTCTGGGGATATCCCTCTGCTCCGGCATGAGTCTTCCAGGGTCTGCAGCCTCTGCCATGAAGAGCACCTTCTCATCTCTCTCTGGCTGCGGCGTTCCGTCTTATTTCCTCACCGTTTTTGTTCCCACCTCCTCTCTCGCACAGCATTTTCTGCCCTTTCTTAGCTCTGCTTTCACAGAGGCACCGCCAGCTTTGCCGAAGGGCTTAGCTGTGGCCGCAATGTCTCCGCTGTGGAGCAGGTAGGAGCCAACTGTTCCCAAAACGGGAGAGTCCCACACCTCTTCCCACAGAGGCCACCCCGCAGACCCTGCCCCGCTCCCTCCACAGAAACCTTGCAATACGCAGCTAACACGAATCTAAAAAGCGAAGGGTTACTCTAGAGAATAAAGCTAACATTAAAAATTAGATTAATTAGGTCAACAGCATGGCACAAAGAACCTAAATATGGAGGCGGCTAAGCTGGAAAGGTAATTGAACTATTTCTGCACCTTGCTCGATTCTAAATTAAATTTAACTAATTCGGGAAAGCAACCAGATGTCATTGAAGACTTTGAGTTAACACGCTGTTACTGTTTAAAAGCCAGAAAGAGAGGGAAGAGGGCACGATCCTTACAAAAGGGATAACACGGGCAGGCGGCATCACAACGTGCCTCCATCAGCGCTCAGGGCGATCCGCCAGCTTGTGTCTCTCCTTGTCCCGAAGGCGCGGGACGTTCTATCTTGACATCACTGTGGCTTTTGAAGGACCATGTCCGCCTAGGGGCTTCCGCCGATCTAACTCGGGGTGCGAGGCGCCAACGCAGCTGTGGCGAAGTTCCAGCAGCATCCGCGCCCGCCTGGAGGAGGCGGCGGCACCGCGGGGCTGCTGCGGGCTCGGGCGGGGCTGTGGCGG
>PYHW01009837.1:3859957-3882133 GCA_013186435.1 Turdus rufiventris | reverse complement strand
GGACGGACGGGCGGCCGCAGACGGCGGCGCGTGCGGGGAGGGAGCGGGCGCGGGGCCGCCTTTCGGCCGCGGCGAAGAGCGCGGGTGCGGGGCTCGCAGCAAGGTGACGGGCTGGGCCGCCTCCCCTTCCCCTTTCCCCCGCCGCTCTCAGGCGGGCGAGGGGGCCCGCCGCGGGCGGCTGTCCCGTCCCCGCCGGCAGCCCCCGGCCGGTTCGGCTCCGCTATGGGTAACCCCCTGCCCGTGTCTCCTCTCGCCCAGATGCTCGCGGCAGCGGCAGCCTTGGTGTGCGTGTGTGCGGCAGCCTGGTGCAGCCCGGCGGCGGCGGCGGCGGCCGGGGGCAGACCGGACAGCGGCAATTTTCTGGACGATAAACAATGGCTCACGACCATCTCCCAGTACGACAAGGAGGTCGGGCAGTGGAACAAATTCCGAGACGTAAGTTCAGCCCTTCCACCCTGCCAGCCGGCAACCGCGCCCAGCCCGCTCCCGCTGGTTCAGTTCCTGCAGGATGTAGGGCATCCCTTGGGGAGCGGGGGCTGGGGTACAACCTCAACTTTCCCCCTTCTCCCCGAATTTTAATTCTTAATTAATTGCGTGCGGCGCCTCGGCGAGGAGGGTGGGGGTCCCGCCGCGCAGCTCCCGGTGCGCTGCCGCCGCGAGCGGCCAGGACCGCTCGGCGTGAGACGCCCGGCCCGCACCTTCGGGGCCCGGCCCGCACCTTCAGGGCCCGCGGGCCGGGCCGCGGGAGTCGCTTCTCGCCCTGCGGGGCGCCGGGCAGTGGAGGGGGAGCCCCGCGTTTGTCCTGCCTCCTCCCGTTTCCCGCCCCGCTGCGGGAAGGGATGCTGTGGGGGCGCGAGGCCGGGGCGGGGGTTCGCCCCGCCGCCGCTCCGCCATTGCCGCCCGGGACAGAGCCCCCTCCCCTCCTCCCTCCCCGGACACCTGGCAGCGGCGCCGGGCGGCACGGCCGCGTCTCGCCGTGCCCGGTCAGAAGAGCGGGCAGGGAGGGCGGGGGAGAAGGGCAGCGCTCACGGCCGGGGTTGCGATGTCAGGCGCGGGGCTCCAGCGCGGCGGTGCGCGCTGTCCGAGCGCCTGCTCGGAGCCCAGGAGCAGCAGCCCCAGCCTGACCCGAATCTCCTCAGTTACGAAACCTGCCGCTGTAAGGTGGCTCTGTCCTCAGCGTGCTTTGTCTGTGCGCTAGTTCGGGCTGTGTTTGCTGCAAGTTGAGTGAAACACAAGCTATTTTCAAAAGCCGTTCACATTTCTTTTCAGTGGAAAAGATTTTCTTTGATCATCCAATGTCCTGCGTCCCTTGGCGTCACTTTTAAAAATCCGAATTCCAAACATGCAAAATAATTTTCTGTTTTCTTGTTTAACCTACTGGATTTCTTTGATTTGGTGTAAAGCATTGATTTGGTTTGCAACTTCAGAGGCAACAGGTTTGTTCTTGTTCTACAGCCTGCTGGTGACTGCAGTGTGCTGTAGCAAATTGAAGTAAATGTCTCCAAGAAGTCTCTTATTTTTCTGAGACCTGCAGTGTCTTGTGATGCATGTGTTTTCTAGCTTTATGTCTGTGTTGCATATGGGATGCAAACTTGGCTATTTGTCTTAAGCAACTAGGAAAGACCTACTAGAGTTGTGGGAGAACTTATTTTCCCAATAGTTTTTATTAAAGAGTAATTCTGGTGTTTGGGAGCACTTCCAATCACTAGTCAGATATTTTTGTTTGCCTTGAATATCTTAAAAGAAAGAGCTTAGGTTCATGTGAAAAATACCTGTTCAGTATGCTGTGCATTGGGACCTGTGAGTTTGGAAAGAAAAACAACAAGTAAAAATCTGGTGCCACAGAAATGTTCTAGGATTAAAGGCTGTTGCTAGAGAACTCCAAAATAAGTACATCAGTTATGTTTTGTAATTGGGCAAAGTCATTTATGTAAGGACTAACCTGCAAGGCTGAGGAAGCTAAGTGCTCTCTTACGCCTGTCCCCTGGGTGCCCACTGACATGTACTGTAATATTGGATATTAGCCAGATAATTTATTCTGTGACAAGTAGGTGTCCCCAGGGGTTTTAAGAAGGACTGCTTTGAGGAAGTACTGCATACTGATTCTTCTGAGGCAATTGGCAAATATGCTGGCTTTTTTTTACTCTGTGTAAGTTTTATAAGGCTGGTGCTTCAGTGAAGAGTATGCTTTTATTTCTTGTGCAGAATGCTTATGTGCTATTGATTGGTACCTGGTCTGGAATATTTATTTAATTTTACAAGGCTCTCCTTTCAAAGTATGGGTAGTTTAACTGTAAGAACCCCCCAAAATTGTGTTAATCTAGCTGTACAAGGATGCATTAGAAAAATACCTTGTATGAACACTTACCAATTATCATACTTAAATATAACATGGTGGAGAAGTTTTACCATCCTACATTTTTTATATAGTTAGTAAATTTACTTGTGTGATTGTAATTTGTTGGTTTTGAAATTGTGATTAGCAATGCGATCAGTGATTCAGATGTGGCATCCTGTTAAGGAACAGGACGGCAGCATTTGAAACATATGTAGGGGTAGATGTCTTGTAGAGATAAAATCAAGGTGTGCAAGGCCTGTGTTTGTAATTTAATTCCCTGGTCAGAGTAGGATATTTTTTGCAGGCTTAAATACCCTACAGATGTTAGGGTGAGATGGAATTCTGGTGTGAAAAGAAGTATTTAAAGGCTTAACTTAAGACTTAACTGACAGGACTGATTAATGTGAAAGATAATGACCCTGACTTCTGGCTCATTGGCTCAGTTTCTTAAGAGTTTTAGATCACAGTGAGAAAGAATGCAGTCTTTCAGAAAGGGAACCCTTACAAACCTGATAAACCAGGATATAATACTTTATAAAAAAAACAAAAACCAAGCCAACCCTCAAACCTACCTCCCTTAAGATCCTCTAAAATGTCAGTTTTGTCAGCAATTGTTACTAATATGAGATTATTAGCTAAGATCTTTTCAGTACTTTGTACAGGCAGAACTGTAACTGACTCTTCAATTATTTTGAAAGGTCTTGATCATGCTCACAAATCTGTTGGAACTAATGCAGTAGGTCTAGGTGCCTTAACATGTAACAGTAGGGAAACTACATGTGTGTTTGAGGCTACCTACCTTACCATTTCTTTTTTTTTTGTGCAAAAATTGAGAATTGTCTTGATTTTAAATAGGAGACTTTTCATCTAAAAGGTAGGGGATGGGATTTGTCAAATATCAACTCCCTTAAGTTGTATGTGCAAGTCAAACATTTTGAGTTCTATACTAGGGTACATTTATTTTTTGCCTGAACTGTGGGGGAGGAAGAGTTTTCCACCCCGTCTTAGTGCTGCTGCAATCCAGTTGCTGAGCAGCTGCAACTATTCACATCTGTCACTAAAATAAGTCTCAGGGTTGATGTGTTTGTTAAGGTTTTCCAAGTTGCCTGGTTGGGCTGCTTCAGCAGCCAGTGGTATCACAATGCTGGGAGATTCTAGCCCATGGGAATGTATCCTCTTTATTTCAGGCTTGGGAGCTGAGGCTTTTTAATAGATGCTGTTCAGGTATCTTCCTCATTCATATTTTGTTATATTGATAATGTTTCGTGGTAATGGTTTTATCTATGATGATAGAACTAAACATTTGATGTATATACATATACTGCAATTTGTCTGAAATAAAGAGTATTCTTTTTTGAAAAATGTGATCAAGAAATGGCATTACATTTATACCCTCCTACTCTGAACATCCTAAATCTTATCTAGCAAACCTTCATTACTCATAATGCTGTAAATGTGTGGAGAAAAACAGAGTATCAGAATATAGGAATTATTTTTCTTTTTATGATTACTTTCCAAATAGTGGTGGTGTTTTTAATCCTAGAGCAAAATGCAGTGGCTTTTTAATTTAAGATAATTTTGTCTTTTTATATCATCTTTATGGCCAGTTGGACAAAATTACATACAACCATAGTTGTCTGCTGCATTACTATCAGAAAATCTTTCAGACTTCCTTTTCTAAAATTTAAATTTCTTTACAGTGAAGCAGGATTCTATAGGGTAACTTATTTTAGTAATTGATATTTGTAAGGTGTATTGTGCATTTGTGCTCATTAAAAAGACTATTTTGTATAGTAAATTTTACTTGCTGCTGGAAGAGAGATTTTGGGTTCTAACTTGCTTGTTAGTGATGCATACTTTTTCTTTTCAGAGGTCATAATATAAGTGATTGCTGTATTTTCAAATTAAGGTTGATAAATGAACACCACAACTCAACTCTGTCATAGCATTGCTATGAAATAATAGGGTTGGTTGATCAGTGTAACCAGCTGCGTCATACTACAGTGTTAGCTGACATCTCACCATGTTAACATAGTTATCAAGGGTAAAGAAGGTAGAAGAAAATTGAAAAGACCGTAAAACAGGAAGTTTGCACTGGTAGTGCTCTCCTTTTAATCTGCTTTGCTGTGAGGTGTCTCACACTGACTGTCAAATGTATTGCCTTCTACAAGATGTGGCAAGTTTGAGCAGCTTGTGTTGGCTTCCCTGAGGAGTCTTTTGGAAGTATTCAAAGAGTATGTTTTTTCAATGTTAGTGAAAACTAAAAATCTGTGTTTGGAAAGGAGATAAATTGAATATTAGGTCTCCATACCCATTCATTGAGAGTCAGCATTAATTATTCCCTAATTATTAAGGCTTCTCAAAAACAAATACAGCCCCTCAGTTAAGTTCCGTGCCAACTGTCATTACTGTTGTGAGCAGAAGTCTGTGTGGATCACAACTCCATCTTTGTTCAACTGAGCAAGCCAAAGGCTCTTTTAAAAGGGATTTATTACAAGTTCTTTGCACTTCATTGTGCGATTACCATGTAAATATTCGGAAGGTTTTCGCGCTTCCAGAGTGGAGTACCAGTAACTTTACTGGAGGAGGAAGAGAACTTCTGTTCAAAACGATTTTTGCAATGGACAAGAAGCCCTCCTAATTTATGGAGGATCCTAAATGTGCTTTAGAGGAAGTCACTATTTAGGGTTGGATAGTGTAGCACTTATGGTCTTTTTTCCAACTCATGTTAACTCATTAGTTGTGAAAAAGATTTCGTGGTCTTATTTCTCCAGTACTTTTTATGGTTCAGGTAAAGCAACCTTATTATTGGGTATGGGAGCTCTCTTCCAGCATACATATGTCATGATCATGACATCAGGAGAAAAAGGAATTGCAAAACATGAAAGATGAGCTGCGTCTTTATGTTGCCTTAAGCCTAAATTAAACAAAGGTCATGTAAGAACATAAAGTTTCTTTTGCAAATAGGGCTTTGAATCTTTTCCATGTGCCAGTCTGTTAGCTGAAACTTACAAGCACTTCCAAAGTAGTGTCAGTCACTTTTTTCCATGACTTACTTTGTATGATCTGAGTTTTATTAATATGATGGAGGAAAAATTTTGAAGAATAGGAGGTCAGACAGAAAGAATAAATATTTTGTACCTTCACCTATAATTACTGCCTTTGAAATGAAAGTAATAAGGACTTGGCTGCTCTTTTTAAACTGTAAAATATGGGAAAATGTTAGAAATTAGTATTAATTTTGATTAATTAAAGACGTTTAAGAAGCTATTGAATTGTTCATAACTTCTAGATTGAATGCTAATAATATGTAATGGGAAAGAGTAATGTAAATCTTAATTTTTCTCTTCTGTAATATAGACAAAGGCTGCTAATTTTTATATTCAATTCATTTTCAAGTATGGATTCCTTTTTTCTTTCACATGATTACTTTTCCTATGGTATGTTTTTGCTGCCTGTTTCTAGTGCCAAATACTTTTTTCTCAGAAAAGGCCAAGTCTACGAATCTCAAACTATTGTTAACACTGAACTCTTAAATGTCTCTTGGAAGGCATTAACTTGAAAGCTCTTTATATAGCTAACGTTTAGAAGTTAAGTAAATGGTAATGTGCTTTTCCTTAGATTGCCCTCATAATCTAAAGTAAAGCTGATAACATTGTTTCATCTTATCTTTATCTCCTTTCTCTGAAGAATAATCTTTATTTTATATGGTGTAGGTTATTTAGTGGATATGGATACCCAGTCTTCTCTTGTCTTTCCATTAAATCTTATTGAGATTGACTCTAGCCATCTGTGCTTATTACAGTGTAGTATAAATAGCTTTGTAATACACAAATAGATGGTAACAGTAGCAGAAACTGCATGGACTATCTTGGCTTTACAATCAGAATGGAAAGATGCCTAAGAGGTTTTATAAGGGTGGCAGAATGTAGAAAGCAGTGGATTGAGCAGAATTAGAATATTTTTAGACTGATGCCATTAATCCTTTCTTCCTCTCTTCTCTGCTTCTATTAGTTTGTGATAATTGAAGCATTTGATGTAACTGTCTGCAGAAAAGAGAAATAATAGCTTGGATTAGTATGTTTGCAAGTGTTGGCCAGTTTCTGAGTGTGACTTCTACGACTGAGTTGAAGCAGTCTTGTGTTTCTGTGTCATGTTCATGTTGTCATGACTCCTGGTGTGCCTGTGTTGTCCCTCCTCCCTTCCCCGCAATATATGCTGAAGGAATAAGAAAATCTTTCAGCAGCTGGTTACTTTTTCTGGAACCTAGCTTTAAAGCAACTCCTATGTATTCAAGCATCAGGAAGCTTTTATTCTAACCGAGGTATTTCTATCACTTTTCTATCAGTATTGAAAAAGTACTTTAGTAAAATAGCTGTAGTTTTGTTTCATGTTAATACTTCTAATGTAGACATTTTTAGAATTTTTGATAAGAATTTTGAAATGGTGTTTCTTCTATAGCTTCTTTTTCTATTATCCTGTTTGTCTTAACTTGATATATTTTAATGTCTTATTAACCACAGAGCATTTCTTTTTCTGCATCTGTAGGTCCCACTATGCTTAATGCTAAAAATCTTGCCTGTTTGCTTTAGAAACAGGTACTATGGAGGCAATACCAGTAAATACTGCCATAGGGGATTGCATTAAAAGTTTTCATAGTTTTCATATTTCTTGAAATTTGATTTCTGAAAGAGAAAAGTTAGTGGCTAGTTATATCAGTGATCACTTCACTGGGCATTCTTACCTAATTTGAACAGTCTTCAGTTATTTGTTAGATTTTTTTTTAATGTTTTTTCACTTCTACTTTCCTATTTCACACTGATGCATGACAGTAGGGAAGATTATGTAGGAATGAATGATGTACCTGAAAAAGGTGGTGAAGTTTAAGGTAGCAACCTTGGACACAAAGAGAGATAGAATGAAATTATAACCCATGAAAAGCTTTCATGTTATGATGAAAATGTGATTTCATTGTTCTGTTACTATCTGCTTTAACAGAACTGAATACCAGAATGGGTTTAAAAGATTGAAATAATTCAAACTTTCTGGTATTTTACCACTTCCAGAAGGTATTACCTTAATATATTGCAGACTATCCAGTGCTTTACATTTTGCTGCAGAAAAGTCTTATGAACTAATTTTTTATTTTCTCATGTGACACATAATCATTGATTCAGAAGACTGTCAGTTTGCATCTTATTCAGTTCTCTCTCTAAAAAAGCCTGCAAGTCATCAAACAATTTTATGTACTGCGCTTACACTGGGGCCTACATGCGACTGAAAACAAACTCCTTTGACACTTTTGACCTTAGTCTTGAAGATGAAGTTCATTCCAGTTGTTAAATCTTTGTAGCATAGCAGTGAGAAGTACAGAATTTACTCCTTGTTATATGCTACTGCATGTGAAAAATGGTCTATGTTTCACCAGCCATTCATTAAAGCAGAGGGAAGCTATTAATATGAAGAGTGTGGGGATCTAGATTTAATGATGCATATATGTTTGAGGATTTTGCAGGACTTGTGTTGGTGACTGGAACATCACTTTAGGAGAAAACCCAAGCAATGGTTCTTAGAAGTGAAAACAATTGGTAGGTAGAGGAGCATTGACAAGAATCCGT
Organism: Turdus rufiventris; assembly: GCA_013186435.1. Lineage (NCBI taxonomy): Eukaryota > Metazoa > Chordata > Aves > Passeriformes > Turdidae > Turdus > Turdus rufiventris. Next base: position 3,874,177 of record PYHW01009837.1, on the reverse strand, counting down.
TGTAAAAAGTGGCCTTCTAGCTTTTTGCAAACAGAGTAAGTTAACCACTTTGGTCAGATTTAGAAAGTCCATGTCAAGTTCTGAGAACTCTTTGTATTCATGAAGTTTAGGGCCAGAGTAGACCATGGGATTTGACAAGATACTTGCCTGTGTACAGTGTCTTATTTATATCCTGACAGATTATATTACGCCCAAAAATTCTACTTTGGCAAAAGCATTTCACATTTCAGGAATCTTTGTGTGCTACTGGCACAGATTAAGGTTTGCTCTCTAAGGCCTGCACTGTGAGGGAATTAATTAGCTGCAATATTTCCAGATCATCTAGGCAAAAGATTTATGCTGTTTTGCAGAAGAATAAGGAAGAATACAATTTAAATTCACATTGGTCTGATCGGGAGGTGTTTTCTTCTTTGGCCCAAATATGAAATTACTGGAATGAGTGCTTGATTTTTCTTATGGTAATTTGCTGTTTAAAAGAATTTCTGTTCTACCATCTTCAGAGAATCTTCTTGTGTGTGTTGTCAATAAAAACCAATTGCTTTTATGTGAAAAATCACAGCTGATGTTGGAACGCAAACCAATTCAAATCTTAAGCAAGATAGATAAATGGCTTCAGAATTTTCATTAAGATAATCACCGGGATACATACTTGTTGTCTTAATCTGGTATTCAAGTCTTTCAGCGTATTGAGAAATAGGTAGGCAGTCTTGTTTCCAACATCTGGGAACAAAAAACATGACTGTGAAGAGCTCCTGCTTTACAAAGCCAGCAAAGAGCTGTCAGATTGCTCACTGTATTAGTGCACAATGTTTCATATGTGAACTGGATTAAAGTACACTAAGTGCATAACTATTTTTCTAAACCTTAATCTAGCATTTCTCTCCTAAACTGTTCAGTTTTTCATACATGTGCTTACTTTTACAGGTGTATATATACTTAACTTTAGTCAGGACTTCTTGGTAGGCAGTCACAAGGTCCTGTTTTGATGAGCTCTGGTCCTTGGGGCATGAGTGGACAGAATTTCTTTACACTGTTAAGAAAAAAACCTGTTACATTAGCAAAAAAAGCAATTGGTTCCACCTGTGAGATCTGCTGATATTCCTGGGCTCCTCTCAAAGCATGCAGGGATATATGTCCAAAACTGCCTTTTAGTTACTGTAAGTAATGTCTTAGCCAAGTTAAGTGTAACATGATTATGAATCACAAGATTTCTCAGATCTGCGGGTGTAATCTCAGTAAAATGGAGAGGGAGGGATATGCAGAAGTAGAATTAACTATGTAGGTTTGTACTAAGGGAATAATATAGACATACAAAACCTCAAGACATTTTAATACTCTTCTCTAGGACTGATTGTGGATTTCTAAACTGGGTTCTATACAGTGGTAGAACTGTGGTTTTGACAAAAGCTACCATACTCTTCTGTATTTGCACGCTTTTTACATGTGCTGAATGTTTACAATTCCTCTCTTCCCTTTTTTTCATTCCTGTATAAAAATGATAGTTTCTTAGGGTGTATGAAATTTTCTGTTTTTTTCTCCAAGTTTTCTAGATTTAGGTTGTAGCACAGCTTTTGTAAACAGAAGACATTTTTGAATAACATAACTCATTGAAAGACAACATTTTTCCCACAGAAGGTTTTAATGTACTATTATACAGTATTTGATGTCTAGCACATGGAAAAGTTGAGCTGTTGGGTTGGTTGGTGGTGGTGTTTTTTGGTTTTTTTTAATAGGTGAATGAGGCCATGTGTGTGAGGGCACACACATGCATATGGTAACTGGTACCTCAGATCAATAAAAATGCGAAGTGATTTTGTGCCGTCCCTCATTCTGAGGAGCAAAATGCTTCACAGAATATTAGCAGTATTTTATTGCTCTAACCTTACCATGTCTGCAGTTTATCTTACCATTTGAGATCCCATTGAGCGCAGATAATTTTTGAATATATATGGATGGTGACATCGGTTTAACAATGTGGTGTGCAGAATGAAATAATAATTCTGAATTCATGTCTCATGTTTGTGAGGCAGTTACATGCAATAGTTTCAGCTCACTGACTGGAAGAACTACACCTTTCTTTTAACATTTCTATAAATATCACATAAGAACAAGGCAAGTATTGCTACAAACGTAGAGATTGTCAAGAAAATGTTTGTTTGAACTCCAGCTTCTCCAGGAAATGTGGGAGAAGTTATAAAAATAATACTTAAAGAAAATGTGAGAAATTATTCTGTGAAGCAAAGCTGATGTTTGATTCTAACAGTGCTTATCTGATTGTAAAATGTGATGGCATCTTACATAGTTAAGGTTTTAAAAAGATCTTCCTTGTCAAACAGATACTCGTTTAGCTGGAAAGTAAGGGGATCTTGAATTTTTAAAAAATTGGACTGTGGCTTTCTAGCCCAGTTTGAGTGTACTTGGACTATTCAACACCATAAATGTTAGGAAATCTTTTCCCTAAAATATTGTAAATTGCTGTCAAACATTATTAATAATAAAAAAATTAATCTGGTTAGTAATATCTGTTTAGTGCTGCTGCTTCTACAGATATCTATGGTTTTTATTCTAATGGAGCTAAAGGTTAGTAATTTGTACATGCCTAATTCCCACACACGCAGAACCTATTCTTGCTTAGTTGTATCAGAAAGATGGTTTCTTTAGTTACTGGGAAAAGTATTAGTTGAAGCTAAAATTTCTAGAGCTGTAAAATTTTTCACAGTATTTATACAACTGAGTTAAAATATGCCAATGTGCATCATTCATTTATACTGCAATAAAACAAATTTAAGTTTGAAAATGAAGTACATGTATTTTCAGATTGGACAAATGAGTTTTTCAGTTGTTTTGACTAATGTAGCTGTTGCCAAACAGCTTGCTCATTAGACCAAAAGACTTGCCAAGAGTAATCAAACATAGGGAGGAAACAAAAGATATGGTGATGTATTATTTTATGTTCCATGTTGATCAAGAGAAGTGGTTGATTGAAGGAAAAAGAAGGGAAAAGAAGAAAATAGTCTTCATAATGCTGAATTAATTATAATTTCAAAGTGATGTGTATTCAGTCAACCCTATAATGTCTAAATTGTTAAAGGAAGTTGTTCAAATAGTGTATTTTTAAGGAGTTTTTCAGGAAGTAATACATTTTTTCTGAAGATTTAGGATTGCTTTTTCCATTTTATCAAATTTTCACTATGGGTTTCTCTGGGATGATGCTGTATTAGACTGGATCTGAACCTGGTTTGCAGCGAGTCTTGTGTAATTGAGGTCATTGAGGATATACTCACTGATGTTTGCGAGAAGTGGAATTATGCCGGTCTGCTTATTTTCAATCATTATTTGACCATTAAGTCTAGAAAACAGACTTCTGGATATATATTGTGTCTTTGAAAGATGTAAAGAAAACAAACTTGAACTGGAGAACAAACTAAGTCATCCATCCAATAACTCCTTTTCATTAGAAAAAGCTCTCTACTGGTGAAAAAGCTCTCTAGTGGTGTAAAGTGTTTTGGTTTTTTTGTTGATTTTTTTTTTTGTTTCTTTTTTTTAGTTTCTTTTTTTTTCTTTTTGCTTTATTAGGTATAGGAGAATTACAAGTTCATTGCAACTTATGGAGTAAAATAAAAATATTGTTTCTTTATTTTTTTAAGTTACTACATTTGACTGGAGATTTTATTTTCATTTTCAATAAATTATTTTCCTGAATAAGTTGTTATTCTGCAGCTCTTCCCCCTGCCTTCCCTCTTCAGCTGTTTGTGAGGTGTGGGTACAAAATAATCTTTAGTTTCACTGACCTGGATCAAAGTATTTTATTTTGGCTAATTCATCTTCAAGGATTTCTGTTTGTGTATTTGAAGTCTGTCTGATTAATTTGCTGCATTGCTTCCTGGAGTTGTAAGGTAGGTACCCCTGTGCTGCCTTTGCATGGCCAGCTCCTACAGTGAATTGCAGATTGCATGATCACTCTGCTTTCCCCTTTTGCTGCACTGTGCAAAACAGTACAGAGAGTCAAGTAAATTGGAGGGTGGCAATTATGAAGTAGAAATTAAATAAAGTCAGACAAGCAATAAAAAAGCTGCACAGTGTGTAGGAAGAAAATATTTCTGAGGCAAGACTTTCATCCTGTATCAGAAAGGCCAATTATATAGATAATAATATTGTTAAAAACTAAAGCTAAGTAACCTGTGTTGTCGGAGGAATTAAAACATCTGTTGCATAGCTTAATTCTGTGGGAAATCGCAGGGTTAATGGCAAAACAAAGTACTGGGATGGATTTATACAGTAGTTGTTTCTTTCATCTGGTGCTAGTGTAGATTGATCATTTGGCATCATTAATTCTCAGATGTCCCAAGTAAGGTACAAATCTGTAGGCAGAAAAAGTCAAAACCAAGTTTGGGTAAGATATACCATTGTATAAATATACAGTAATTTCATGACCATAAGGCACACCAGACTATAACGCGCACATCTGGGACCGGCAAATCTAGCAACTTTGTACATTATATAAGGCGCACCGGACTATAGGGCGCCCTTTTTTTTTGCAGTGAGGATCTGCCCCCAGCTCGCCCCACGCGGTTGCTGGCCAAGGCCCTGCCTCAACCCGGCAGCCATAGGGCCCCGGGCCCGCCTCCACCTGGCAGGGGCGGCACCACCTTCACCTGGCTGCCATGGCACTGCTGGCTCGCCCCACGGCTCGTGGCTCACACTTCCGTGTTGGCAAATTTCCGAACTTTGTAGATTATATAAGGTGCACTGGACTATAAGGTGCACTTCTGGGTTTGGGCCAAAATTTTAGTCAAAAGGGTGCGCCTTATAGTAGTGAAATTACTGTAACTAATTTTTTTGAAGTGTGTGTTTAATCTCTGTCATATTATGGTATATCCTACTTATTTTGCTCATCTTAAGTGAAGTTCTGTTATAGCTGTCTGAGATTTATTTTCTTAAGAAGTTACTCAGTTATTTGATGTTTCTAACATTTGTATTTTTCTTCATCTTTATTTAGAAATCTGCTAAACTATTTGTTATTTCCCTTGACTGGGCAACACAACGGGTTGTTCATATTTAAATATTTTCACTAAAATCAAAGTATTTTATGTCCCCTTCCTTTTATGACATTGACCAGAAAATTAAAAATGAGGGTAGGATGAGATGGAAGTCAAAAATTTATTGCTGTTATGTCAGCTGTAGGGATTTGCAGCAAGTACTTTATCCATGTGGATATTTCTTTGACATTGGTTGCAGTGATAAATATCCCTTTCTATTCAACCTTTACACCAGGTTCAAGTCCCTGGTCAATCCCATAAACATCTCAAGTGTTAGTGTTGCTTGGACTCTCCAGGCGAGAAACAGTGATATTATGCCTTTTCTACACCAGTGTATTTTTATGTATTTGGTATGACAGAATTGGAAAAATGGGTGAAGAAAGCTTCCTGCTTTTTCAACCTGGATCTAAATCATCAAGATCACTCCTGTTTTAAACAGTTAAGTGCGTGAGACTATAAACTCTGAAACTGAAGGTCAACAGTACCAGTTGTACCAGGGTGTAGAGTTAGTGAGCATGTAAACTCCCTGCCCTCCCTGAACCTAGATTAGTGGGAAGCTGGGCAGTACAGTTGCATTGTATCAGAAATAGAACATTTTACCTAAAAAACTTGAATATCAATTCAGATCAGAATTCCAGATCTTACCACTTAGGTCATGAATTTAGAAGAATTTTTCTGATTGTATTTTTGTCCTTTTATTACACGTAGACTGTGTAAGTTTGGAAGTCCTCCTGCTTTCCTTCAAGAAAGTTTAAGTTTCTTGAAGAAGGATATGAATGAATGGTGTGCTTGCTGAAGTTAAATACCTGTAACAAGAATCTGTTGCTCTTTTGTGTTTGTTCTGTGAAATTTGACTGTGACTCTAAGATAATGCCTTCTTGTTTTTCAAAATACAGGTGTTTTCATATTTTTGTTATTTGGTGTGGTTTTTTTTTTTTTTTAATTTAGAAGGAATTACATACCTAACTTTTTTTTACAGACCAGGGCAGTTTGGCACAGAAAATGTCCTATAAAAAGTGTAGATTGTTCACTGGGAAAAAGATTCAAGAAGTAATTGAGTTATAGAGGATTAAAAGGAGGTTAAGGGTTTCACTCCAACAGCATAAAATTAATTAAGGACATGATACTGTCCTTTTGCTCTCTATTTCTGTTCTGAGCTGTTTTTTGGCTTGAGGTGTTAAAAACAGGTATTTTTAATGACTGCCAAGTAGATTTGTAGGACAGGGAAGAATCATGAAATCTTCAAACATTGTGTGTTAGCTTTCTGAGAAAAGTTTCAGAAAAATATGTGAAGTTTTATGAAACATCAGAATACTTAAACCTTTTGCTAAATATGAAGTAGTATTGCACCACCCGGCTAACTTTTGCTTTAAAGTTAAAAACCCCCACAGATATGAAATAACTATTCCATATTGTCCTCTGATTTATTGTTTCTCACCTAGCTGTTCAATTTGTTTTTTCTCTATTTAGTTTCTTGCACACAGCAATTAAATCAGATTCTTTGGAGAAAGCTTAAGAGCAATTCAGAGGGTTTCTAAAGAAAAATCGCTGGTTTATAAATCACATGAGTGTTGTTTCCTGATTTCTTCTGAGAATGGAGCAACACAATTTGTGAGCAAATATTCATCCAAAGGCGTTTAAGTACCCGGAGTTCTTATCTCATGGATTTCTAGTTACCCTCTATAGGCAACCTACTATGTGTGTTTGTTTGGAGAAGTGGAATTTATCTGATTCTTTCACTAGATGAGATTCCCAGTTAATTTCTAGGAGTCTGTATTTTACTACACTAAAAATAGCTTGCTTGTTTTCTTAAATCACTTAGTAAGGTGATGAAAGTAAGAATGAGTGCCAAGTCTTAATTTTCACAACAACCATTAATGTTTGAACATGTTAAGTGCATCCTGAAATATCAGTGATGAAATGGTCAGGTTTAATGATTTGTTAATATAGCATTTAACTCTGAAGATTCAATTTTAGTCCAGTACCATTGACCAAAGCTTGGATAGGTTGATATCAGTCTTAGAGGTGATCTGACACTGGATTTCTCAGTTGAACCAAACTGATAGTGTAGTTATCCTAGTTAATCACTACTGGGACTGATTTCTGCATACTGAATTTGAATTTCTCACATCTTGATTGCTCTGTGTTCTGTCCAGCGAAGAGTTTAGGCCTGTGGCTAATGTAAACCTGTGAACCAGCTACCTGCGAAATCACTTGTGATTCCGTTAAGTAAGATTATTAATTTGTGTTAAGGTCATTGCTACCTGGCCAGTTTCATTTTTTGCTATTCATTCCAATAGTGTGGAGTTGTTTTTTTAATAGATAAAATAGTTGAATTGTTTGCTTCTGGCATAGATAATGCCTTAATGGTGGGCTTGCTATGACAGTATTACTTGGACATTTCAGAAAGTTAAGCTCTGCCACTTTGGAAAGAGTAATTGTTGCACCAGTTACTTTGACAGCCTAATTCACATTTCATACACACAAAAAAAGGAAATATGATAAACTGTCAAACTACTGTGGTGTCATAAATGATTTGGTTCTTTTTAAAGAAAATGTTGAAACCACTGGGTTTTTTGGCCACTGAGACTTGCAACCATCCTTTAAATTAAGTTTCTCATTATTAATGTAGTATAAGTATCCAAAGCATGGAATTTGTGAAGGGATCTGCTGTGCAGGAGTAAATAATGCTAATGCCAGCAAATATCAGATCAGTTATGTGAAAACATGTAGATTAATTTCTCAAATGTTATTTGCAGATATAACTATCCTGAGAAAACACTATCCTTTTCAATATTTTAAAATTTATTCAAGAGGTATATACATCAAGAAACCCAAAATATTTTAGTAGTTAATGTACAGTAATTTCACGATTATAAGCCACACCTGATTATAAGCTGCACGTCTGGGTGTCGGCAACTTTTCGTTCTTTCTCCGTGTATAAGCCGCACCTGATTATAAGCCGCACACCTGGGTGTTGGCAACTGCCTTGGGTTACAATACAGAATATGATAAAAGGTATCTGTTCTAACACCATCCTGTTGAGGGTGGGGGCAGTGATTCTTATCTCTGCGGGAGATATTCTGCTAATGGGCCATCCATTGAAACCAGGCAGGGCATTGCTCTTTATCTTTTCACAACCCATCCTTCCTCCAGAGAGTCATTTTCTGCTAAAGGCCCATTGAGTCCCACTGTGTGACTGATAAAATTACTTCATCCCATTGGAAGTTGCTCCAGCCATGGGGAAGAGCCCAGCGTTTCTTACCAAGATAAAAACAGAGGTTTTGGGACACTAAGGKAGCCCTTTCTCCACTGGACTCCAGAGGAAAACTGGATTTCTCCACATCACACTGGACCATTGGAGGGAAACTGCACCTTGTACAGGAGCACTGCTTCAACTGAATCACATCTGTCACTGCAAGAGCACTGTAACCACCATTTAATGGGACTGCTACCAACACCCTGCCTGAGGGGGTGTCAGGTTGTACTCTGACCTTGTTTCTTTGTACTGTATTTGTATTTTAATTTTCCTAGTAAAGAATTGTTATTCCTAATTCCCGTATCTTTGCCTGAGAGCCCTTTGATTTCAAAATTATGATACAGTAATTTCACGATTACAAGCCGCACCTGATTAAAAGCCACACGTCCGGATGTCGGCAGCTTTTTGTTCTTTGTCCATGTATAAGGCGCACTGGATTATAAGCCGCATTTTTGTTCGCAGGGCGGACCCCATGCAACAAAGTAACGAATTAGTGGCGGAATTGCGGGATCGCTCGCCCTGGCCTGGTGCTGCCCTGTGGTGCCGGTGGGAGGGAGGCACAGAGTCCGCTTGCACTGGCAGCAAGAGGGAGGCACGGAGCCTGCCTTCACCCGCAGTGGGAGGGGGAGGGAGGGACAGAGCCCACTTGCACCCATGGCGGCAGTGGGAGGGAGGCACGGAGCCCGCTTGCACCCCCCGCCTCCCTCCGCCACGTGGCTGGCGGCATGAAGCCCCTTGCCTTCCTCCCGGGCCACAGGACCGGCAGCACGGAGCCCTCACCTTCACCCCTGGCCGCGCGGCCGGCAGCACAGAGCCCCCTGCTGGGCTGTGGGGCCGGCAGGAGGGAGCCCCCCGCCTCCCCCTGGGCCGTGCTGCCGGCATGGAGCCCCCACCTCCACCCGCCACGCAGCAGAGTAACCTATTTGTAACAATCACGCAATCCCGGGTTTTACTGGCAGGTGCTCGGCTTGGCGCCCTGGCTGGCACTACCAGGTTGGGAAATTTCTGAGCTTTTTTCATAAATGAGCCGCTCCTGAGTGTAAGCCGCATTTCTGGATTGGGAGCAAAATTTTAGTCAAAATAGTGAGGCTTATAATTGTGAAATTACTGTAGTTTGGGGGGAGGGGTTTTACATTCTCCATTTCAAAGAGAAGCTCCTCTCTTTCTCAGGAGACACCTGTCCTCCAAATTAAAAGAGCAACTTTTCGTTCTTTGTCCATATATAAGCCACACCTGAATATAAGCCGCACTTCTGGGTTTGGACAAAATTTTAGTCAAAATGGTGTGGCTTATAATCGTGACATTACTGTAGTTTATCTTATTTGGACATGTGTCAAAATTTTATGCTAAAACACCAAAACTACGAGTTTGTGTTTGAATTAGGGATCGTAGTCAGATTCTGCAGCTTCAGCTTTGTATTCCATCTTTTTAGTGTACTCTTTTGTGCCTAAAAAGTCTACATTTCCTTTATATCTGGACACAAGCCACTTACTCCTTCCTGTGATGTAGCTCTTTTAAAGTCATCTCTGTAACACATAAATCAACAGTTTAAATACTGGTTTACAGTACATTAGTTGTAGAAACTTGCCTTGTTTGTAAACTTGTTCTTCTGAAGATGTGTTTTTGTTGTAGATCTTTCACAATAACTTGCTGAAGAATAAGCAATAAATAATCAAGAACAGCAGAAATCAAGAGCATGACCTCAATTTTTTATATCCTAGGGGAGTACTTACTATATGAAATGTTACTTGAATATCATGAACTCTGGGCCAGGTGTCTTTTGGCAGCCAACTCCCACAGTTTATGTGCTTGCATTCAGCTAGAGCTGTAGTTTGAAAACACTATCCTAAAATAGATTTGTATATTTTTTTAGTATCTTGGAAAAGCTTTGTATTAATAAGAAATTGTTTCAGGTTCTGTAGGACTATTGATGAATTCAGCAGAAGATGAAAGTAACTTTTAAATTGAACACACGGAGAAAGCACTCAGTTTGTAGATAAAAAATAGCTTTATCCAATGGGATTTCTGCATAGTTTTCTTATAAAATGTGGACTTTTTAATGTAAAATTAATTATTTTCAGCATCTGATCTGATGATTTTTGCTGAAATGTTTGAAACTGTAGACAGTCAATTGTCTTCATTCAGTCTTTTTTTGTAGGAGGAAGTGAAGTTAGAGAAATGTGGTACGGAAAGTTAGTTGCATGCTCATGGACTTGTGGTATTAACTGTTACACAGCAGTACCTGGGAGGAGGAAAAAAAGCGCCAGAAGTACTGCTTCTATGTGAAAGGTTCTCATGGGTTTTAGTGAGTTCAAGATAGAGTACATCATTTTTGTTCTCAATCAGACTATCAAAAAAAACCCTCTAAAATACCTGATGACAAATGTGCAGTATATTGCTGCTATGTATGAGTGCTGTTAGGCACTTCCAATTCTTACAGTTGTTTCATAGTACTGCAATTTATTTGTGGTCATTGCATTTCTTGGTAGTTTCTGTTAGTGCCTTGCTACCTCTTATCACTGATTTGGAACCAAAGTGTGATACTGCAGTGTGGTGTCACAGTAGGCATTGTATTTCGTGCTGGATTTTGGTGATTGATTATATCTAGAGATGTATGTGATTCTTAGCTTGTATTTTAAAAATGCCCAAATGAACCCAACTTGCTGCATGAAATTAAGTTTTCTTGTTTTTAAGCTACCATTTAGATTTGGTTGCTTGGTGAATAATGCTTTATCTTTAGCATATGTAGTCTATTTAAAAGGAGAAAGTAACTATGCTTAATGCTTTCTTTCTGTTTTAAGGAGTAGTTTCATACACTTTACATCTTCATGTATTTTCCTGTTTGTTTTTATTGGTCTGCAACAATGTTTTTCATATCTTTGTGTCTTGTGTTTACGTTCATGTTGCTTTATTAGATAACTAATGGAACAAAAGAAACTGAATGCTTCTCTAGGGGAAACAGGAAAATAAAATGTTGAGATATATATACAACAAGCACTAGAAGGATATTCTCACTGACGTAAAAAATTATAGCAACAGTATGCTAATCTCTTCATAGCTGGATTTTTAAAGCCAATGTTTGGTGTTCTAGATTTATTTAGGCACAAAACAGCAGGGCAAATGTGTGGCTGTTTGCAGGAGGAGCAAATTCTATTTTTTCTAAGTGTGTGCATGCATATTCACATGGTGGAATTTTTTGGTATACAATTCCTTGGACTGTTTCCTATAGGACTGATTCATTAATATACCTCTCTTTTTTCAGAGTACAAGAAGAAAAAGATGAGGCCGGATGCCCTTTTTGTATCTTCTGTAATTCTATTTATAGAGTTAAGCTTGAGGAAAGGGTGGTGTAGGTTCTTTTTATTGTATACCTTGCCATATATGATGTGGCATAAGTTAGTAGGAAAATTAAAAACTTTTTTATTTGTTTGGGTTTTTTTTTGTTTTTTTTCTTTCTCTTACAGTCAAAAGTTATAAGTTTGCATTATTTTGCTTTAAAAGGACTCTTGCAAAATTACTAAGTTTGTCATGTACAATTGAAATCTTTTGTCTCATATAGAAATACTTAATTTAAGTTAAGAACATTAGGAAGATTTAAATCAGTTTGGGATAAATCAATAGTATATTATCCTTGCTGTATCAATTATAGGAAGTAAAGAGTGAACCTTGGCATAACTTTTCTCTCCAAATGAAAATGGAAGATCTTACTTTTTTTACCAAATAATAAAGAGTTTTAGTATTTGTCATCAGGGCGTCTATCACTCCTGTGGGTATTCATTTCTACTGAGCACTTTTTCTATTGGTGATGGAAATACATCTTTGACTTTCTTGTTGAAGAATTACAGAAACGGGTAGTATTTTTCTGAAGTAGGAGCAATCTTGTGAATTGAGTCCTGATTACAAAATTGCTATCAACAACTGATACATGTATATGATGATTAATGTAAAATAAGTAGGTATAGAGAGCAAATGCTTTAGCTGTTCCTTCTGGTATCTCCCTGTGGAGAGACTAAAGGTGCATCTATGTGACAAAATGGTCTCAAGAGATGTGTAACAAGTGAGGCTATGGAAGTAATAATATATAAATAGCATAGCTCTAGTAATGCAGGGCATTAGGCAAGCAAATTTATCCTGTTTCAGAGCAATGCCTAAAAAAGTAATATATGCTCACACTTTTAATGATTTTGTTATTTGTATTTGGTGTGCAGAGGTGATTTGAATGGATCTGTATGGTACTTTGAACAAAACGTGTAGTTTTACACGTTTTGTATAAAAGTGCTTATGTGCCTTTGTATGAAATAGCTTAATATAAACCTCATTTTTACCACCTCCAAATGAAAACTTAATGCAGAACAGTTGGCCAGCTTGCTTGTAGGCAGGAGTTGGTCCATTGAGCTTATTTTTGAATAACAGCCACTAAATACACAATACACAATTGTATGTATTGTGGCTAGCAGGATATGTGTTACTGCTGATTTCCGAAACCAAAAAACGTTCACTGGCAATGTTGTAAAAGTAAGTTGTAAAAGACCGAAAATCACTGCTATTATCAAAAAGGTTCCTAATATATTTAGCTTATTCATTTTTAAACCTGAAACTTAAAAAAATATTTCAGTTGTTGGTGTTGTAATTTTTTTGACTTGGTAACTAAATTTTAATTCAAATGAAAAAGGAAATTTTTTTAAAGAATGTATTTGACACATTTCAGGTTTTTTCTTTTAGTAATGCTTCAGAGCTCTCCAAATGCTTATGAGTATCAAAGAGCCCATGCAGATCAGGGGCTCTGTGTATTAATGCTGTTCATAAATCAGCTATACTGCTGCAGAGATTTTGATATTTCAGCTGGGACTTAATTCAGGAGCCCCTAAAAGTTAGAAGTGGCTATTTTTTGATTTTCAGAGTGCACATTTTCATTGACTCATTTTTTTCTGAAGTAGGCATGAGAGGAGGAAAGAGTCCTTAATCTGTGGAGGAAAATTTAGTTAAGTATTTTTTTGGCCATGGTTAACCTCACTTCTAAGGTAAAAAATGAAAAGCAAAAGAAGGATTAAACTGAGAGAGGGAAATAAGTGTACATACCCCAAAACCTTTAAAATAGAAGAGAGAGATGGGTTTTTCCTTGTCTGTTTCTGACAGCGATTGGAGAGAGATGAAAGCTTCAAACAGTGAAAGATTGTTTGAGATGTTCATATCCTCTGCTATGTATGCACGATATTGAAATAATTTGCCTGTTGAGCATCAAAATAGGAGCAGCCTCTTCCTATTGATGTATTTCTTCAAGGTTCTCAAAGATAAAGCAGCCTAAGGGAAAAGAGATGTGTTCAAATACTATTAGAGGTGTAATTTAATTTGCTTAAGGCTATTGCATCTCCCCTTTTCCGGTAAGGATAGATGAAGAGCTTGACCCCAAAGTACCAAAATAAAAGAGCACAGTTAGGAAAAAGTACAGTAATTTCACGACTATAAGGCGCACCCTTTTGACTAAAATTTTCCCCCAAACCCGGAAGTGCGCCTTANAGTCCGGTGCGCCTTATATGAAGTACAAAGTTACAACATTTGCCACCCCGGAAGTGCGAGCCGTGAGCAGTGGGGGGAGCCAGCAGTGCCGTGGCAGCTGGGTGGAGGCGGGCCTGGGGGGCCGCGGCACCGCCCCTGTCAGGTCGGGGAGAGCCAATGTCTGCCGAGTGGAGGTGGGGCCAGGTACCCGCAGCACCACCCCTGTCGGCTCCGGGAGAGCCAATGGCTGCCGAGTGGAGGTGGGGCCGGGTACCCGCAGCACCGCCCCTCTCGGCTCCGGGAGAGCCAATGGCTGCCGAGTGGAGGTGGGGTCGGGTACCCGTGGCACCACCCCTATCGGGTCCGGAAGAGCCAATGGCTGCCGAGTGGAGGTGGGGCCGGGTACCCGCGGCACCGCCCCTGTCG
>PYHW01009837.1:3848894-3859555 GCA_013186435.1 Turdus rufiventris | reverse complement strand
AATGGCTGCCGGGTGGGGGCGGGGCCTCGGCCAGCAACCTCGTAGGGGGAGCTGGGGGCGGAGCCTCGCTGCAAAAAAAAAGTGCGCCTTATAGACAGGTGCGCCTTATCTGATCTACAATGTTGCAATTTTTGCTGACTCCCGGGGGGTGCGCCTTATAGTCAGGTGCGCCTTATGGTCGTGAAATTACTGTACATGATTGAGATTGGGTATTGTTATCTCTGTTCCATGACACTTTATGATTATAAGAGCATTTAAGACAAGCTTAAGACTCCTCAAGTGTGTATATAATAATCTTGGTATAATTTATGTTAAAATAGGAGGTATTAGTTAATATTACATTAGCCTTTCTACTTTGTTAACTGTTTCTGTACATTAGACTCTGTTTTCTGTTTTTCATTGTGAACTGGAAATGGAGGAATTAGTAAGACTTTTTTAAGGCTTTTAAGCCTTTCAGCATTGATTAGTGTGACAGTTGGAGAGGGAGAAATTTTGCTAAAGCTTTATCTCCTGAAAGGTCATCCCTTTTTCACATAATTTGAGCTATAATTAAAAGGAAGGGTTGTTTAAAAGAGGAATGAGCTTAATGGACACGATATTTGTTTGAAAAGGCAAATCTTCTGTGAGTAAAAATTCTGCTTCCCAGTGCCTGAGTTTCTTTCTCAAGAGATGTTTCTTCACTTTTCTTCCTTGTATGAGCCTTTTAAAACTATACTTGAGTTTCTTTTTCCCTCCATCCAAATCACTAAGGATACAGTCTAGGCAGGAGTAAATTGCTAACATTATCATCAGAGGAATGAAAAGGCTTCAAGCTCTAGATGACCATCTTATTTTTACTGACTGGCTGTTACCCATCTGTGCCTTATATCAGATCATGTGGTATGTGCAAGGTCTGTGCTCTGTACCTTCACATCTCTAACCATGGTATCTTGGCCTCCAAGTATGCACATCATACAGCTACAAATAGTAAATATTTGACTTACTTTTACTATACCAAGATATTAAGATTTGACCAATGTTTCTGTCTTTCTTGTATTTCTTTACTGTTTCCCTCCCCATCTCTTGCATGTTGATTTTTTTTTTTTGTCATTTACATGATCACACGTGGCAGTGGTCAGTTGGCAGAAATATGTCGTGTCAAATTTTCCAATGCTGAATAATTCTTGCTAGGATTGCTCTAGATTATTATTACTCTACAATAATTTGTTATCTTTCTTCATAGTTATGAATGTTTTGCTTTAATCTGAGTATCAAGAGAGCTTCATGCATTTCTTTGTACTAGGGTGGAAGAAGGAGTCCTGTGATAAGGCAAGAGGAGATTTTAATTTTTATTTCAGAAAAGTTTTGGTAGAAGAAATAGAAGTGAAGAAAAAAAGCTATTCTTTTCTATAACTCATCATGACTTCTGTCATAATTTGTGTCTTTGCCATTGGGATACAAATCCTTGGAAGCTGAGAAAAGAACCAGTTCAAGAAAAGTTTTGGTAACAAGAATGTTACATCTCAAGGATGTCAGGATATTATGCAGTTCCTCATGGGTAGATACATATATCACTCTAATAGTGGAAAGATTTTGAGAATTTTCTTTGTATAATTCCCATTTCTTTATGTATTATTTTTTCTGTTAAAATTATTACTAGGCAAGAAATAAAATTAGGTTATAACTTCCTTGACTTTTATTGAACTAAGAAGGCTATTCAATACCAGGACACTTACCTTGGTTGCTTAAACAACCAGGAATTTCTTTCCCCTTATTTTCCTTACCTGATTTCTATCCTTATATTTTAGCTATTTCTCTTTTTAAGTCTTGTAAATTATGAATATTATTTTCACCTGCACCTGAGGTTAGACATTAATTTGTCTTTTCTTAGGAATGGAATGTAAATTAGGTATTACTGTGTTACAAGTGGAGATAATGAACTCTTTTGCCTAGAAAAATATCAACATTAAAGATTTTTCAACATTTTTTTTCAGAGAAAAAACCCCAGATGGAAATGAACAATTTTTACTAGCTTGCAGAAAGCCAATTCTGATGGAGATTGAATAAACTGTGATAGTAATTTATTTTTGTTGCGTGGAGTTGCTTACTTTTCCAGCCTAAAACTGCTACCTAGATTTAAAATGCCACGGTACTGCAACTGGAAAGGAAGAAAAAAGTGCTAAAAAAAGTATTTTCTCTTTTCCATTTCTTCTGAAATAGCCACTTTTGGGAAAGTAGTATTGTCTTTTTGGGTAACTTTTGCAAAAAAAGAAAAACTTTTTTGCATTGTCCAGGTAAAGCACTGCTGGGTTTGTGTGTTGGGTGATAATCAGGGTTTCCTTGCTTGGCCAAGTAACTACTGAGAAGTGAAATGGTTATTCAGAAGGTAAAGCTGGGACTCCTCTTGCCTAAGTGCACTAGTGTAGAAGCTTAGCAGAAGCATTTTCTCTGCAGACTTACTTTATATGGTAAGTGGAGACAGGTATCTGCTTTAAATAGTTTTTTTATTTTGATTTTGTTTGTGACATATCATCCTTTCAAAGTGGTCACCGTTTTCTGTCAGGAAGGCTTATTGTCCTAGATGCTTTGTTCAGATAGAAAAGCTGATGTTGAATTGCTAAAATTAGGTACAACTAGTCTCCAATTTCAGATGTTTTATACAACTTGGTGGAAAGACCGTTCTTTGTTATTCTGTAAATTCTGCATGTGAAGAATAAAGTATTGAACCTGCATGTAAAAGAGGTGTTTAATGTGTAGATTATTTTATTTTTATAGTGTGGCATTATAGTGCTAAAAGGAGTTGAAAGCCTTTAACCCTGGCATGTTATGAAGTTAATAAAAATTTACAGTAATTTCGTCACTATAACACGCACCCTTTTGACTAAAATTTTGATCAAAACCCAGAAGTGTGCCTTATAATCTGCTGCACCTTATATATGGACAAAGTTTGGAAATTTGCCAACCTGGAACTGTGAGACAAGCTGTGCACCGTGAGAGCTGCGTGCCGAGCTGCCTGCTGAGCCACAAGCCATGCCAGCCGGCGCCGGGGGCGGGCAGAAGTGCTGGAGCCTGTGGCATGGGGAGGGTGCCTGGGGCTGTGTTTAAAAGCTACACCAATCTGGGAAAAATGTTTGCAAATTGAGCACCTGCCAGTAAACCCCGCAATTGTGCGATTCCATTATTAATTCGTTACTTTGTTGCATGCGGATCCTTGTTGAAAAAAAAAAAAAAAGTGCGCCTTATAGTCCGGTGCACCTTATATACAGACAAAGTTTGGAAAGTTGCTGACACCCGGAAGTGCACTTCTTTATAATCCGGTGCGCCGTATAGTCATGAAATTACTGTAATTATTTTGCTTCAACATTCTTCTACTTAAAATCATATTTAAGATTATTCCTGAAGAATAAAATAGAAGAACTTTTCTAGATTTTTTTTCTATCCTTAGATGTTCAGTAAAGTTGTTGATGAATTGATATACTTTAGAAACATTTAGTACCTTATAATGACCACACTTATGTTAGAGAAGTTACATTATAGCCTTTTGATCAATTGTTTTTAATTTTTTTTCACAGAAGCATCTGATCTTCAGGTTCGCTTGTTTAAGCATGAAATATTGCAGTGTGTTTTATGTATGGTGGAGGACTGATAAAGGCCATGGCCTGAAATTATTGGAAATATTTAGAGTACTTAAGTGTGCTGTGACTGGTCCTTGAAGACCATGCTGATTAATGCACTCTGGATATGAATATCTCAGAACACTGTCTGTCTTGCCCCATGTGAGCTGTGTTGCAGTACTTTTTCTGAAGAAGGCATAGGCATATATATTTTGTTGAAAATTCTGTTTTTGCAGTAGTGCTGCAGTCTGCAGAGTGGGTGTTGGGTTCTCCAGGGAGCTACAGCAAGAACATTCTTAGGTGTGCTGTAGTTTGTTAAGGAAATGTAGTTTTGTAGCTTGAATTGCTTTCCTGTCACTCAACTAACCACATCCATTTATATTCTGTAGTTTCAGGGAGAACCTTCAAAAGCTGCTGATCAGAGTAATGAATTGAAGGATTGGTAGTAAATTCTGAAGAGGAAATGAGAACAGATAAGGCCAGAGTTTAAAAGAACCTTTAAGTTCATAAATTATGTGAAAAAAACCACAAATATAAGGTAAAATATACAGTATATCCATGTATAGGAAAGCCAGAAAGGCAAAAAAGAGAAAAATCTAAAAACAAGAAAAGGAGAACAAAACTGAAACCAAGAAATGAAGTAAAAAACCCAGCTTTGCGTACAGTAGCTGCCATACTCCTGTTATCCAGGGATGTATTATGTAGTATTTGTGATGTTCCTACTGTACATACAAAAAGAATTGTGAAACCTGTAGGCTTTGCACTACAACTGTTTGTTTTTCAGTAAAAAGAAAAAGGAATTGCACAGTGCATTAAGCCACCTATGCAAAGATAAAAGCTTGAGATTTTAGCCCAAATTGCCCCAAACACTGGAAAAAAAATAGATGTTGTGACTATTTCACCATGTTTTCTGATATGAAGCAGCTTTCACTGCAGATATTTTTTTCTTGTCCTACGTAACTTTAGCCTGAGAGGCGATGAGAGTTCAAAGTGTGAGTTTTCTGAAGAGTGTTGAGTAAGGGACTGTTTTAGAAAGGGGTATAGGAGTGAAGGCAGAGGTATCAGACTAAGGATAGATTTTGGTGGCTTATTAACACCTGAAAAATCTTGAATAAAAACATTATTTCTCCTTCAACCAAAGTAGAAGAAGGGTGTGTGAGTAGTTCTTTTAGCAAACATTCAGTGATTTGAATTTAGTTTTCTAGCTAGTCAAAAGGTCTTTTAGTATGGACCATAAGAATGCTTTAGCTTATAAAATTAAAGTGATTTTGGGCAACAGGATATACTCAGGAAGATGTTCTGGAAAGAAGAATCCAAAGTAGACTGTATTATATGTAAAATGTAAAATAATTTTAAAAAGTAATTTGAGTGCATTAAATGCAAGCTTTGCTTAATGGATTAAAGTGGGCAAAGAAATTTTGAACTGCTGGGAATAAGTGCTGTTTTAAATATAAAGTAATGCTTTTATATATTCATGTGAATTAAAATTGCTGCTCTGTATTGTTCAGAGGAATTAAGATGTTGGTATGATCATCAGTGATTTTGTGTTTAAAAGCAAAGAATAATTGGTACTGTACACTGCAGGAAAATCTAAGTTTACTTTTTATGTCTTTAGTGTTTCTTTCAGATGAACTTAGATATGGATGGGTACCTTTGGTCACAGGCTTGCTAAGCTGGTGAAGGGAACTTTTGAGCTAAATTTGCTGGGAAAGGGGAACTGCAATCTATCCCCCTCTTAACACTTTGATATCAGAACTAGAGGAGAAGCCAGAGGCTTGGAGAGAGTATGCAGAGCAACAGGAGAGGACCTCAAGGGTAGCACAAAAGCATTCCAGTCGGTAAGTCAACTTCCTAGGGGCCCAGTTTAAATGCTTCTATGCTAGTGCATGCAGCATAGAATTAAACAAGGAGCTAAATGTGTGCACACCTGTAGGGCTGTGATCTTCTTAGCTTCACAGAGATTTTTTTTTTGGTTCCTGTGACTGGATTTTTGGAATGGAAAGATATAGGGAGGAGGATGGGGAAGGGGTGTCACTTTCTGTGTCCATGATCATCTGGAGTGCATAGAACTCCACTTGGGGACAGATGAGGAGTTGAGTGAGAGTTTATGGTCAGGATTAAAGGGAGGGCAGGGATAGGTAGCATTGCAGTGGGGGGCTGCTACAGGGCTCCTGACCTGGGTCAGAGTGGCCTCATTTTAACAAACCTGCTTCCCACATAGGACTTCAACCAACCCAATATCTGTTGGAAGGACGACTCAGCAGGGCATAAGCATACCAGGAGGTTCCTGGAATGTGTTGATGATAGCTTCCTTCTCCAAGTGATGGAGGAGCCAATGAGGAGAGGTGTTCTGCTGAACCTTGTTCTCAGCTACAAGGAGGATCTGATGAGGAATGTGAATCTGAAAGGTGGTGTTGGCTGCAGTGACCATGAAGTGGTCAAGATCCTTAGGACAATGAGGAAGATGCACAGCAAGCTCGCTACCCTGGACTTCAGGAGAGCAGAGCTGGCCCTTTTTGGGGATGTGGTTGGCAGAGTACCTTGGAATAAAGCCCTGGAGGGAAGAGGAGCCTAAGAAAGCTGGTTGATATTCAAGGATGACATCATTTAAGCTCAGGAGTGATGAATCTCAACAAAGAAAAATTTGGGCAAAATCACTGAGAGGCCTGCATGGATAAACAGGTTGTTCCTTGGTAAACTCAAACACAAAAAGGAAGCCTGTAGAAGGTCGATGTATGGATAAAGGCCTGGGAGTAAAACAGAAATTGTCTGAAGAGTCAGAGATCAGGTGAGGAAAGCTGAAGTCCTGATAAATTTAAATCAGGCTAGGGCAACAGGAAAATCTGTCACTGATAAAAGAAAGACCAGAGAAAGTGTATATTCTTTCAAGAACGGAAGCAGGGAATCAGGTCACACAGGATATGAAGAAGGCTGACATATTCCACAACTTTCATGCCGCGGTCTTCACTGGCAAGTGTGCCATTCACACTGGTCTGAGTTGCAGGATACAAAGGCAGAGAAGGGAAAAATTAAGAGCTACCCACTGTAGAAGATCAGATATGAGACCGTCTAAGGAAGCTGAGGGTCCATGAGACCTGATGAGATACAGCAGTGGGTCCCATGGGAGCCATACAAGGAAGTGGCAAAGCCACTGCCCATCATATTTGGAGAAATTATGGCAGTTTGGTGAACTTCTTCTGGAAAAGGGGAAACATAACCCTAATTTTAAAAAAGGGATCTAAGGAAGACATTGGAAACCACAGGTCAGTCAGTCTTGCCTAAGTATCCAGCAACATCTTGGAGAAGTTCCTCCTGGAAACCAAGATCTTGGAGAAGTTCCTCCTGAAAACTCTTAAGTGATTGCTGACAGCCCAAATGGCCTTCTGTGATGGGATTACAATGTTGATAGATGCAATAAGAACAACTGCTATCCTCTTCTTGGAACTGTGAAGAGTGTATGACACTGTCCTGCACAACATTGTATTCTCTAAACTGGAGAGAAGCACATTTGATGGGTAAGGATCACTCAGGAGATCAGGAATTATCTGGATGGCTGCACTGAAAGGGTTGTGGTCAACATCTTGATGTCCAAATGGAAATGATTGGCATTCCTCAGGGGTTGGTGTTGGCACTGGTGCTGTTTAACATCATTGTTGTTGACATGGACAGTGGGATTGAGGAAACCCTCAGTAAGTTTGCCAACAACACCGAGGTGTGTGGTGTGATTGTAATGCTGGAGGGAAGGAATGGTATCCAGAGAGACCTGGACAGGCTTGAGAGACAGGCGTGTGTGAACCTCATGAAGTTCACCAAGGCAGAGTCCAAGGTCTGGCACCTGGGTTGGGGCAGCCCCAAGCACAAATACAGGCTGGGAGGAGAATGGACTGACACCACACTGGAGAGGACTCAGTGTGTTGGTGAATGAGAAGCTCAACATGACCCGTCAATGTGCACTTTCTGCCCAGAAAGCCAACTTCATCCTGAACTGCATCACAAGAAGCATGGCCAGCAGATTGAGGAAGATGATTCTTCTACTCTACTCAATTCCACTCTCATGATACTCCACCTGAAATGCTGCATCCATGTCTGGGTCCCCCAGCATAAGAAGGATGTGGATGAAGGAGCGTCTTGGGTTGCAATACAGGGAGCAATTTGGGAGAAGAGTTGTGAAAATGATCAGGGGCCTGAAGTGCCTCTGGTGTGAAGACAGGCTGAGAGAGTTGAGGTTGTTTAGTTTGGAGAGCTGAAGGTTCTGGAGAGAGTTTAGAGCAATGTTCCAGTACCTAAAGGGGCTGCAAAAGAGCTGGAGGGGGGACTTACTACAAGGGCCATGTAGTGATAGGAGAACTTTGTTTTCAAAGTGAAAGGGAGGAAGTTTAGATGAGATGTTAAGAATAAATCCTTCACTGTGAGGTTAGTGAGACACTGGAAAATGCTGCTTGAAGCAGCTGTTGATGCCTCATCCCTGAAAGTGTTGAATGCTGTGCTGGACAGGGCCTTGAGTAACCCGGTCTACATAAATGTTCCCCATCCATGACAGGAGAGTTAGACCCAGATGATCTTTAAGATCTCCTGCATTCCAAAACATTCTATACTTCGATGATATCTTCTATTTTTTGAGTGTTTCGGCAACCTTTTCAAAAATCTGACTGGGATAGGAAGTATTAACTGTAGATCCTGATGCCTCAGTTAAATGAGGTTCATTTAACTTTGATACTCTTGCCAATTTGCTTTTTGACACTCTTGAAACTTCACTTTTTTGAGTATGTGTGGAGGAGGTTACAAGTAGGTTTAGTCCCATCTTCCTATTTTCTCCAGTGAAACTAGATAAAACATGGTATTTGTATGGAGTCAGGAATTTTGTTTAAAACCTCCAGTGCCATTTAATTGCAATAATTTAAAATTAATGGATTACAGTTGTTCTTAGAGAGAATGGTTTGTCTACTAATGCCACATGGCAAAGTAGTTTTATAGTGAAGTAGTCTTTTATTCTGAAGTCTGACTGCTTTTTTTATTCAAATTGAATGTACCCTCAGGCTTTAGATTTGTGACTTCTCCTATATTAGGGTAACCTGCAGATGAGCTTTCTCGTTCTTGGCAAATCTTAAGATCTTTTTTTCAGAGGTTTTTTCATACAGAGCCCTGACCATCTGGTGGTAGTTGTATTATTTTTCCTTCTGGAAGTGTACTTTTCCCTAGTGAGCATAAATATTCTCTAATCCCATTGAGAGTAAATAACTGTTTTGAAGAGCCTGGCAATACTTTTTATCTGGATAGAATGCTCCTATTGTCTAACAGTATTCTGGAAAGAAAGCTTACTTAATCAATACTGCTAAGATGAACTCCAGTTTTCCAGTTTTACTTTTTTTTTTACTTCAGTCAGTGGCCAGTTTCTTATTCTACGTTATTATGCATCTAGATTCTAATCTGAGTTCTAAACAAAGGATTGCTTTTGACTGTGTGTGTGGGTATGTTTTTCTTGTAAAGTGTGTATATGTTCAAAAAGAAAATGCTATTTTTTTCTACTTTATATTTTGAAGAACATCACAAAGTCCTATAGAATGGATGAGAAACAATGCCACATTTCTCCTGAAAGGAAAGATATGGAAAGTTTCAAAAGGTTACATATTAAAAAAGAAAGCTATTTTGATGCTACAGTTAATATGGATGATGAAGAAACCTTGAAGAAACCAGAACTATTAAAATGGCTCCTCCCTGGATATTGGTTAGATCATTGTATTTCAGAATTGTGTGAAGAAAAGCCAGGCAGATATTCTGGGGCATTCCCGACTCTTCCCCTCCTCTGAATGTTTTACAGCAGCTTATATTGCTGGCAAGTTTCTGGCTTGTAATCCTTTTTGCATTTTCCCTTCCACCTGGAAAGGGAAGGCTTTGTGCAACTTTAGCATTCCCAAATCTGTTCTTTTATAACAAAAAGATAGTCCATTTACTCCACCATGTACTTAAGTATCAAAACTACTTAAGATAAAAAAGCAAAAGCCACAAAGGCATCATGCTGTCATTTCGAAATGATAGAAAGGCACTTCAGAGCAGCCAATAATATTACAGCCTTTATCAGCATCGCATCAGTTATTTCCTTCATAAGTCTTTCATTACACAAATCAAATAGTCAGATATTTAACAAAAGTGGTGTAAGGGAAAAGATGTTACGAATCTCCAGTACAATTAAAATTTCATCATTCCATCCACAGTTCCCCAGTTCATCTAGAAAACCAGTTATTGAGAAAGACTTTGTAATTTTGAGACCATGCTCATTGTAGGCTGTTTTAAGCTAAGTAATTGGCTCAGGTGCAATAATACATCTTACCACCAAAGTCACTGGAATTTTTTGAGGGGTTGATTAGTTTTTTCCCTGCTACTCAGTTGTACATAGACGTTCCCCCTTTACTTGGCTGTTTTACACAGAAATGTGCAACCAACTTTTGCTTTAGCTGGTAGGAAGTCACTAGAGGGTAATATATTCTCATTTCACTTTTGGTCTTTCCAAATCCTCAGGCAGCTGCCTCTGCACATTTATTTAGCATGTGAGGCAGGATTGGCAGCTTTTTTGAATGTTTGTAATCAGAATACTTTTGTTGGGTGTTGCAATAATGGGCCTGCAGGATTGCCCAAAATATTCATTGGAATAAGCTGGTAATGTCAATGCTGTTGGCAAATAAAGCCTGTATTTTCAGCAAACTCTTGAGTTCTTAGTTCTTCTAAATTTTCATATACTTGAAACTCTTTGTGCAAAAGAAAGCCCTTTTGAGAATCTACCAGGCTAATTTCTTGCAAATAAGGATGACAGTAATTTTGGATTTGATGAGAAGTGGGTGGCTGAGGCATATGATTGTTTCAGACCATTGCAATTTGGGGAGAAGAAAATGGAAAGGAATCTTTTTTAAAGTAGCATATTTTCCTGTTGCATACTGGTCAACTTGATGTGTTGCTACTCAGAATCATGGAGAATTGCATATTCTCAAATACAGTAATTTCACGAATATAAGCCGCACCATTTTGACTAAAATTTTGGTCTGAACCCAAAGTGCGGCTTATAATCAGGTGCGG
>PYHW01009837.1:3833918-3848281 GCA_013186435.1 Turdus rufiventris | reverse complement strand
TCTCTCCTGCAGAGATAAGGATCACTGCCCCACCCTCAACAGATGATGATAGAACAGACACCTTTTATCGCACCCTGTATTGTAACGTCCGGCTTATATTCAGGTGCAGCTTATATAAGGACAAAAGAACAAAAAGTTGCTAACACCCAGGAGTGCAGCTTATACTCGTTGCGGCTGATAATCGTGGAATTGCTGTAATGCTTTTTTAGACAGACTCTCTATCTAGAACCAAAAATTGTGAAATTTTTAATGCGATATTTCTATTCCGCAGTCAGCCCTGATCTTCTACAGAATCTGAAACAGCTTCTTATCTCATTTGATAACTTAGTAGCTACAGGTTATTTCTGTTTCTGTTCTGCTGTGAATTTTTTCATCAATCTTTTGCAAAAACTGTGCTCAAAGATTCTACTGAATCAAATTCTCTATACTTAGAAGTGCATAGTGATAACAATTTCTTTTTAAGTGGTAGTTGTCACTTACCTCTACAGACAAATTCACAAGTGCTTTTGAGAAACTCCACTAATTTTCTCTGGAGTTCTGCTTTATCCTTGGATTTACTGAATTCTAGTGGGATAAATCAGTTTGTTATTCTGTTCTTCAAAACTCTCTGCCCTCCCTTTGCACATTTATGTATTTCCAGGAGATTAAAAAGTTACATTCCGTTAGTTTTTAAAATATCTTAAATCTGGCTGATGACTGGATCTGTACAAGTGTTTTGGTAGACACTAAAAGGTATGTAGCTGGAAACTGTAGAAGGGATACCAAGTTAACAGCTGCAGTTGTGTGCTAAAAATATATGAAGGGTTAGATGAAGAACTGTAATTGTAGCAGACCTACAACCTTCCAATGATACTGATCCCAACATGTATCCTTGTCGAAACATAGCCAGCATTGGAGTTGGCCACCAGAGGGCAAACTAAATGTGCATGCTCCCCAATTCTATGTGTTCTTGAAAATCAGCTGCAATTCTTCATGTCAATGTAATTAGATTTGTTTGTCCCTCTACATTAATGATAAATTTTTTTTAAAGAAAATACAGTGATTTCATGAGTATAAGCTGCACCCGATTATAAGCCGCCCTTCTGGGTGTTGGCAATGTTTCGTTCTTTGTCCATATATAAGCCGCACCAGATTATAAACCACACTTTCGTTTGCAGCAAGGATCCGCATGCAACATTCACAAATTTGCCAATTAGTAACAGACTCGTGGGATCCCAAGGTTTACTGGCTCAGCTTGGGGCGGTGCGGGCTCGGCTCGGCGCTGCCCAGCCACCACTGGGGATCGGCACCACTGCCCTGCTGCCAGGGCTGGGCGGGCTCTGGCTTGGCTCGGCTTCTGCGGGCTTGCACTTCGGGTTGGGAAACTTTTGAACTTCGTCCATATATTGACCGCTCTGGAGTATAAGCCTCACTTCTGGGTTAGGATCAAAATTTTAGTCAAAAGAGTGCGGCCTATACTCTTGAAATTACTGTACTCTTTTCATGGAAGAGGTCATCTTGTCTTGGCTCATTGTGTAGCAACAGTAACCTGAAAGACCAACCTTGAAACATCGTGTTTCATAGGAATGATGTAAAACATCACCAGGCTAGTTTTACATCTTACTGCTGGGTGGATTTTGATGGCATGTGCAAGCAATTGTCTGTGGCTATTTTGCTTTTTTTTCATGATCTGAAGGAGCATTAATCAGTATTAGACTATCAAATGAACTCTTTTGTTCGTGGTTGGAAGTCTTTAGTCATGTAAGTTTGGGAATAACTATTGTAAAGTCCATTTCCCTGATGCATCAGACACTGACATTATTCCTTTATTTTGAAACAAGATAAAATGTTGTTCTGTAACTCAGCGTAGTTCCAGGAATTTCCTTTTACACTTACATAGAACTTAGTTTACGTTCCCTTTAAAGTAAACCACTTTACTAGACAAAATTGCACGGAAGTTTTGCTGAGGCAGGTGCTGAATTTGGTCTCATTTTAGGTATGAAAAATGGCAAATCTCAATGTTATACATTTTTAAGTCAGTAGAAATAGAGACAAGGTAGATTTCTTTGGAGAATTATGTACAAAATAAAAATATGGTAAGAACAAATAAAACCACTACTCTAAACGTTTCAACTGCTTAGCAAGCAGGAAATTGATTATAGCTACCAAATTTAGTAGCTTAAATGGATATTATCTTCTGTCATTGTGTACTGATAGATGCATCTTAATTTTAATTTGTCTTTCTGTGAAATAATATTTTTCCTATTTGACATAAAATAATGGCTGTGAGATGAAACAGTATATATAATGACATGCTTATCTCATTGGAAGGGAATGGTACAATGACTTAATTTGGTGTTAGTTTTCATGATGATTTTAGAATGTAGGCAAGTGCATTTTCTTCCTGGTATTTGTCAATACCAAGCTATGATGTGATGTGTTCCTGTTTAAATTTGGGCCAAAATCTCAAAATTTTATTTTGTACAAGTTTTGGTATGGCCTGGGTCAAACCACTGTGAAGCTAGATGAGACATTACAGGATAGAAAGAAATGCTCTGACAGGCTCTATATTGAGTAACATTGATTTATAGAAGTTGTGGATTCAATAGCCCTCATGTGCAAGAAAATAATTAACATCGATAGTATGTTTATCATAATTTTTTTCTGTCATTCTTTGTAAATATTTATGATTGTTGAACTTTCTCTTTGGGATTCATGTGACTTTGTAGAAATTTTGGATTTGATTCATATAGAATTGGTCATTTTATAATTAGAGAACTTCATAGATAGAAAATTATCCTGACAGAGTAAATTAAGTATTTGACAAGTTTTCGGTGGGTCTGCTTTGTAGATGATATATTGAAATATAATTTGAAATACATTTTATTTACAGTATAATATTTCTGTAATGTCTGGCAGAGGAAGATTTTGAACCTTTACACGTGTATACATCTACCTGCTACCATATGAATGGTAGTAAAGGACCATTTTCATTAGTGAGCTGTTTGATATATTTTCCACAACATCTTGGCCATATCCATTGTATTTCACAAAGGTTTTCTCTGGAAAGATTGAATGTGTCATGGTGTTGTGACTCATGTCCTTGAGTCATTAAAAAATCTGAGAAAACACACAAAACACTGGAAATTCTCTTAAAGCAGGAAAGTGGCAAACTTCAAATATCTGCTTGTGTCTCTAATGGTGGATCAAACAGCTTAAAGCCTTTCATTATAGAGAAGGATTGATGAGGTTACAACTGGAACAATAGTCTGCATTGATTTTCAGAACATCATAATATTAATGTGGGGGGATAATTTTATAATACCTTAATACAAATTTGGTTATTTCAAGCAAAAAAACCCCAACCCTATCATAGTACAATTTCATATTTAAAACTCAAAATGTTTTTTCTGGCATATACAACTGAAGGAAGCATGCATGTGGTCTTACATGAGATTCTTTCCTGACTGAATATCGAAACATGTTTTTTTAATTTATTTAGAAATTGTTTTCATGGGATTTCTATCATCTCCTGTCCAGTTTGAACTCTTATGTGTATTATTAGTAAACATTTATTTTCCCTCTCTTCTCCATCAGAGTTGACCTACCTGCTCGTGCTCTTGAATAAATGAAGGCATGGCTACTCTAAATGACTCCTGTAGAGGAAAAGGTTTTTTTAGTCACTGTAAAAATAGGAACTTGATGTGTTTATTAGTGTATTACTTACGCTTCTCAAACAGGATATAGTGAACAACTCTAAAGGAGGTGATTCATGACTCACCAACTGAATTATTGAAACAAATTAATTCCCTTTAAATGTTGTGTTCCACAGTAGCAAAGGATTTTCCAGAGACATCTCTGATGTATAGATGGCATTTCTTCCTCTGCCTGTTCTGTTCCAAATAGAAGTTTTTGTTGCCTCTGCATGAGATTGGTGGCAGTTCAAGAAATAATGTCTTTTCACTAATTGTGTTCCTTATGACTGCTTCAAATCTGGCTCAAGTAAGTTATTGACAACTTGAACCTTAATGGCATAGAATGCATGGTTGCTTTGTTTTCATTAAAAAACCTGGGTATTTTCAACTAATCTTGTTCTTCTATCATTATGGAGATGTGTTGTATATTTAACTATGTGATCCTGCCTTTTTGGAGGCAATTTTGTTCATTTGTTTAACAAACTGCCCTACTTTCAAGGTTCTTTTTATTATTATTGTTTTAGTAATGTGCACTTAGTGAATTATAGACTGCACCTTAATGAAGTACAATAATTTCACGACTCTAAGGTGCACCCTTTTGACTAAAATTTTGGCCCAAACTCGGAAGTGTGCCTTATAGTCCGGTGTGCCTTATATATGGACAAAGTTTGGAAATTTGCCAACCCGGAAGTGAGAGCCGCGAGCCGCGGGGGGAGCCGGCAGGGCCATGGCTGCCAGGTGGAGGTGGAGCCGTGGTGCCGCTCCTTCCAGGTGCAGGGGTACCGTGGTGCCACGGCTGCCCAGTGCAGGCGAGCCCGGGGGCCCACGGTGTCGCTTCTGCTGGGTATAGGCGGGCCGTGGGGCCTGTGGCTGCTGAGTGCAAGCGAGCCCGGCAGCCTACAGTGCTGCTCCTGTTGGGTACAGGCGGGCCCAGGGGCCCGCAGCTGCCAGGTGCAGGCGAGCCTGGGGGCCCGTGGAGCCGCAGCTGCTGGGTACAGGTGGGCCCGGGGGCCCGTAGCTTCTGGGTGCAGGCGGGCTTGGGGGCCTGCGGCTGCCGGGTGCAGGCGAGCCCGGGGACCCGCGGCACCGCGACTGCTGGGTGCAGGGGGGCCTGCAGTGCTGTGGCTTCCGGGTTGAGGCGGGGCCGCGGCCAGCAACCATGCAGGCGGAGCCGGCGACGGATCCTCGCTGCAAAAAAAAAAAAAGGTACGCCTTATAGTCTGGTGCGCCTTATATATCGGCAAAAGTTCAGAAATTTTCCGACATCCGGAAGTGCGCTTTATAATCCAGTGCGCCTCATAGTTGTGAAATTACTGTAATTATTGAGGAAAGAACAGTCTACATCCACTGTATAATTGTCTTTTGCTGGGTAATGCAATCAGATTTATAGTCACCCTCATTCAGCTTTTTGTGTCTCATCTCTAGTGTCTTTTAAGTGGATTGTTCTGAAAATAAACCGGTTGATCTATTTGATACTGTAAATACTGTGGGGATTTAAAGTTCAACATCTTTTAGAGGAAAAAAACCCAACGCCATCATTGATAGACAGATCCACAGATACATGTTGCTTTTTGTGATGCAGTCTGCTTTGTAGTTCTTGCATATTTGAATTGAATCTGGAGATTTTCAGGAGTCATTTATGAGCTTGGCTTCTAATAAAGCTTATTTGGACTTTATCTTCCTGAAAAATAGTGTCCGAAGTAACCGTATCAATGTCTCTGAAATATTTTCTGTAAATGTACCACAACTGATGGAAGAAATAAGATCAATTTTTCTTTAAATTATACAAGAATAAGACTATTTGGGACCAGTATGTTCTGGCATATATCAAACATTAGATATATCTGTAACATTTAGATTCTGATAGGACTCCATGTAAATTTCTGTATTTTAGTTCTCTATTTTAAATTATTTCTTTCATAATGGAATAAGTTTTAAGGAATAGGTAGAGTATATGGCATATATGACATTGATTTGAAGATAGCTATCCCATTAGATTTGAACTGTGTCTTGCTCGTACATTTATAGCTTTGTATGAAAGATGTTTGAAGCATACACTATTTGCTTGCAGAAGAGATGCCAATAATGCACAGCTGTAGAGATGTTAAGCTAGCCATTGGCTTTCCCTTTGGTCTTTCTTGCTCTCGTTTTGTCTCCAGTTTTCTTTTGTTTCTTTAGCATAAAAATATGGATAAAATAAAAATTGTACATGGTCAGCAACCTTACGATCCTAAAAAGAAATTCTCATACATCTGTAGTAATGATTTCTTTATATGAAATAAGTGAGAGAAAATAAAACAAGTCGAGGTCAATGTTTCTAGTCCAGCAGCTTATGTCTGATGGAGGGCAAGAACAAGCAACCGAAGTAGTAGATAAAAACATCAAGGTAGTTATAGAGCCTTCCTCTTTTAAAAAAAAAAATCTCTAAAAATCTGTGGTCCTACAGTATCTTAATGTATTTCTGTAGTGTGCTATAGGTGCTCTCCTTTTGTGTGTTCTGTTTTGCCATTCACAGCTGTAGTTGCAGCTTAGAATGCAAATTCTGGTGGGATAATGGTTTTATTTTGTATTCCAGACCTTGTTGTATGTGGATATTTAAAAATTAAGAACAACATTCTATGTAACTGAATTGCATGAACCATACATAATCTGTATTTCCATAGATTTTAGCCTGGACCTGACCTGACCTTCTGGTTAAAATAGATCTTAAGATACTTCTGAGTTGAAAGGATTTCACCAGGTATGACTACATCATTTGGCTTCTACTTTAATGAGGGACAAAAATCATCTTGGATATTTTTGACTTTGATTTTCAACAGTTTACCAGCAAACATTTGCATCCAAAAATGAAGGAAAAACTTATTTAGTTAAACATACTTAGTTTTGGGTTTTGGTTTTAATATAAAGCTACTCCTACTTTCCTTAAGTTTGACTATTTATTTTTTTTTTCCTTCTTCATCAGTTATTTTAGATTTCCTAGCACTGGATTTGTACCTGTATCTGTCAGTGATCCTTTTTCCTACTTCTGAAAACTTAAAAAAAGATTAGTCTTCTTTTCCTGTAACATTAAAGGGTTTTTTAGCTATTATGAGTGACTGAGGAATCTCTGCTATTTGGAAAACAGTGATATTCTTAAGAAATTTCAGTTGTCGCTATTGCTTGTTTAGGTTTTGTTGTGTACCAATACAATAATTCTAACATTTCTGATCAAGCTGCAATAAATTCTGCAGGGGTTTTTTTGTTTGTTTTTTTTTTTCCTCCATTTTCCCTCTGGTTAACAGCTGCTTTAGTTTGTTAGATGCAGTGCTTACAGATTGGGAGGTAGTGCTGTACTTAAAATCTCTGAAGATGTTTGAATTTTATCAGTGCTGTTTCCTCATCAGATTAACAGATAAGAAAAAGGATAAAACAGCAATTTACCAGGAAGCTTATTAGCTGAATACTTAGCTCTTCATATAATTCTTGTGTAGTCTCTCCTCTAATCTTTGGTCTTCACTAAAGAATAATGTTATGGTGCATATTTTGAGAGTGAATTTCATAGTCACAACGAACTTAGCTCTCATTATGTACTATCATGGTACTTTACTTTCCACCTTGTTTTGTGGGGAAAGTTATCTTGAGAAAAAAATTGGATTGTGATAGTCATGACTGAATTTAGTTTGTGGGCTATATTTAGGCATTTTTTATAAGGTAGGCTCTCCTGTACTTGGCATCAGATTTAACTAGAATGAACTGATGTATTGCTGCTACAAAAAACAGGAGAAACGTAGAGCAATTTAGGTAGAAACACAAATTAGTATCTCCAGAAACATGTTCTGATATGGGCTGGTCCATTTTATTTAAAGGCCAATTGTACTTTTATCACAAGTATTTGTGATGGAATAGTTTTATAAAGTAATCTACATTTTTAAGCAGCTGAGTATTACTTGTTTTCTTCATAAATCACTGATCTTCAAAAAATTAACATTAATGAAGTTGCAATTTTCTGAAAATTTAGGCAACAGTCAGATAGAGGAATCTAAAATACTGAGGCTGTTGAAAGCACCTTAGTAGTTTTTGTGGGTCCCCAGTGATCATGTAATACAATAGTGAGTTTATGAAATGTGGAAAAACTGTGGGTAGAGATCTTATGGTGCCTTGTGTTTTGGAATACACAGACTTCATATAGGAGACAAGAAAATTTTAAGATTGTGCAGAACACCTGAAGGGTTGCCAAATTAATATTCTACACTTTTACTTTTTAGTTCTTTTATCTCTTTAAGAGGATTTATAGAAATGAAATGATACAGTTTTCAGTAACTCCCATGTAATTCAGAGCATATGAAGTATATTTGTAGAATATGATCAATAATTCTGGATTTATATCTTGTTTAGGTTTAATGTGGGCATAATTGAAGCTGATGTTATGGAACTGTTTTATAGACAGTTATCTAAAATATAGATACAATTTGGCAGATGGTGGTGGCAAAATGGAATGTGTAGGAATGTGCTGGAGCTTTGTTGCTCTTGAGCATATGGATATTTTCAGGTTAATCATATTCTGATACATTTTTATTGTGTAGTGAAAAAATTTTAGCATTGTGGGTATGTATTGGAATCTAGAATGCTACATTTATAGAAATGAGTGAGATAATCTCAAAGTCTAGTTGTTGAAGTAAACTGCTACTTGTTTACTTTGATAGCAGAGTGGGGCAATTGTGTCAGCTTTAATATTATGAAGTTTCTTTGAGGTCTTCTGAGCTTGTGTGGGTCTCTTGCCAGCATGTAATCTTTAAAGGAAGCATCAAGTATTCTTTACTTGAACCTTACATTGCTAAAAGTTCAAGAAGACAGTTTCTCTCTGACTTAATATTGCAAATAGCTACTTGCAATTTCAGTCTTGCAATTTCAAAGTTGCCGTATGGTTATAGATTGGAGATCATTGGGTTTTCTCTCAATTTTAAGTGTAATTATTCTTTACCTTCAAAAAACCTGTTTGTTAAAAAATTTTTCTCCTGCCTACTTTTATGTGTCTTTATACAGGAGGCAAATGATTGTAGGACAAATCTTTCATGCATGAATCATCTTTTTCTTCATCCCAGCTAACTCAGGCTTGTGTACCATACAGACTGTGTAGATAGTAACCTATGCATGATATCACTGTAACATCAAAAAAAAAAGACTTAAAACAGGACGAAGTTAGTTTGTGATCTGATCTCATTTTTATTTAATGTATATGCTAGATTTGGGATTACAGATATTTTATTTAGATGTGATCTATATGTTAAAGAAACCTATCGTAAAATAAGTCTTCTTCATAAGAATTGTCTGGAAGAAAATGCATATTGTGCTTACCCATGTAATAATTACCTGTGTTTTAAATGTGCAGGCTGATGATGTGCACTGATAGCAGTACATGGATACTTTAGACTTGCAGCTTCCAAACATGGACTCGGAGCAGTGCATGCTGCTGTATGAGAATGAACTCCATCCCAGCCAGACTCAGTACAGCCTGCTGCCAGTTCCTGTTTGCGTGACTTCTATCTTTGAGTGCTTCTATTCTGTATTGCTGGGGTTCTTCTTCCTCCTGTTTGCTTTACTTTCACTGCTATCCTGCTATGAAGTCTGTCTCTTCTGAGAGACAAGATAGTCACAAAATTTGTCATTATTCTATCTATAAGAGCTCTTTTCAAACTTTGATTTGCTACTGTAATCATACTCTGCTCATGAATTGTGGAAGTCAGAGGTAGCTGCTTCTCCCAGACTCCCATTTTGCTTCTAATTTAGAAGCATTACATGATGAATTAGTGCTGAAGTACTCTCCCACATGTATGTCTCTCTTAGGACAATTACACACTTCATCAGTGTAGACTGAGTTGAGTACTTAGTCTTCTTTCCCACTCAGTTTGCATTACTTTTTTTTTTCCCCTTTTTTCTTCTTTTAGACTGTTTCATGTCTTTTTAACCACAACAGCTGTGGTCAAGGCAGATTAATTCTATATGTATTTAATACATGTGTAAATATATGTGTAAAATTTGTTTTTTGATGAACTTAATTATGGTTTACTTTTTTTAAATTGTTACTGTCCTTTCCCTGATTCAAAATCAGTACTTGATTTGGCAAACAGACAAAACAAAGGATGACTCAGACATTTTAAAATCCTAATGAGAACAACTGTCAAAGAAACACTATGGGATATGGTATTTCTTAATGGAATTGTGCTGAATACTTAAAATTGTTGACTTGAGAATTGTTGGCTTAGCTCTACATGGGGTTTTAAAATTACGGTGTTGGGTAAGGTATGCATGAAGACTAAGTTGTAATTAGTTTTGGTTTTTTTTTAAGGCAAGATATAAATCAGAGTGCAGCATGGGTAATATCAGATGTTCACACTCATTATTGCACATCAGAATTATTGGAGAGGACTTTTGGTTTTTGATGCACTTGGCAGATTCTTGCTTTGCATAAATTTGATATTACAGAAACTGTACTTGAAAACTTTTGCTGTAATTAATAACATGCTGCAGTGTTGTGTGCCTGAACAGCTTCAAAAATTGATACTTTTCAGGTATTTATGTATTAAGGCTGCTATGTACCCAGTCTTTTTGCCAAGGCTCCTGTTAAAATTGCACTATTAAAGGCTTTATCCTTTTTCATTGTTAGCTGTGTTTCTTGTGTCACTATTGATTAATTTGGATTTTAGTTGCTGTTTGTGAGCGAACTGAAAACACTGGAGACCTAACTAAAACTTTTGTTTGTAACATTCGTTACAATACAGTGCTGTTTAAATTACATTTAGGCATTTTTTTTGCATTTTCTCTCTCTTCACTTGCTTGTAACCTTGTGGGATAATTCCATAAAATAAAGGGGAGAGCACAAAACAGTGGAAACTTCTAATTAATTTTGAGTAGCGTTTCTTCTGCAAGTAGTCCAGTTAGTATATATTTAGAATTCAGGTGATGAGTTACAGGACATTGCCATTACTAGTAGGAACCAGCTGATCGAAAAGAAAGTCAAATCATATGTTAACAACTATTAGAAAATAATAAAAATAAAATTGGAAGATGTGGTTAAGTTCCTGTATAATTCTGTGGGGTACATTGTCAATCCCCCTCTTCTTACTCCTCAAGATATAGTATAGAATTAGAATAAGTATTATAAAGAGAAAAATAAGTGATAAAGGGTATGAAAAAGTAGATTCTCATTTAAAAAATTAATATTTGAGGACTCTGATAGGGAGAAGGGATGGTAATGAGAGGATATTGCTTTGCTTTCTTTCTCTAAGGACCTCTATCTTTATTGATCAGTCAGTATATCTTCAGTAACAGACTACAGGTGTTCTTGGCTCCAGCTGGAGATGGAAATTGGGGTAGATGGTTCCATGTGGCAGGGTTAGTTGCATACATTCAGTGGCATACATTCTAAAACCAGAAACATTTATGTCAATGAAAGTATTTAAATGCACAGGAACTCCAGTGGAATAAATACAAGATGGATTCACTTGAAATTCAAAGCCAAAGACTGTGGAAGAGTTTTAACAAAGAAAATGGAAAAGTCTTTGTACTATAAGTAATGGAAATGTTGGAGGGTTATTAGTCTTGTGGGTGGCCATGCATTTTGAGAGCAGAAAAGAGGTACTTCTTGTTGAATTTGTTTCAATTTCATTGAATTTCAGCTTCACAGGAGGAACAGTTAGGGTCACAAGGAAACTGAAAATTTTATTTTCCACAGCTTATGCCAGTCCTAGCAAACATACAAGCTGGGTGAATCTTTTATTTAATCTACCTCCAAAACCAACACTAGTGACCAAAAAGAACTCTGAAAAACAGGTGGTGATACCACGTTTTTGAAATGTATTTCTAAAACTATTATTTTATAATAACAGTCATGTTCTGTGGACACATTATTTGCTTCCAGTGCATTAAAGACACAAATCGTGTATAGTTTGTTATGTAATTGTCCTTGCTACTGGATGGAAATCAAGATGGCAATTAAAAACCACAATTCAGCTCAGCAAAAAAATAGAAAAAAAAGTAAGGAAAAAAACCAAACCTGTCATGACTTTTTCTTCACCTTTTATTGTCTTCACTTCCACTGATTCTGGCTTTCCTACTTTTGTCTGAGTTTTTTTTAAAAGATCTGCTGATCAGTGAGCACAACCAGCACCTCTGTTAATGAACTGGTATTTATCAGCCCTGTTCTGAGTAGTTCCAGTCTCCCATATTTATTACTGTACATTCTATGAATAGAATTATTGTGGTAGGTTTTATTAATTGAGATAGGCTGGAACTGTAAGTATGGAATATCACTGCTGCAACACTTTTCTTTTAGGAACTGCTGACAAAACTGCCAGCTGGTGACTGGTATAGAAAAGGAGGATTTGTTCTGTGATTGTAGATTGCTTTGTCCTTATCATTAAGGTCTCAGTATCTTTCAGGAATTTCATAATACGGCACAAGTAGGGCTTGATGTGATTATTTTTTGATTTCACTAAGTGTGGTTTTAAACTTTATTTTTGCAGTGCTTATTTTTCCTAGTTTCTGATGATTATCTTTTTCTTTTCTGGTAAGGTATGGCCAGATAGTGGATATTGCATTTTAGAAAGGCAAGCAGCAGTGCCTTTAAAATTCTGTTGCTGTTACTGATTTTACAATATAAAGAAAGATCAAAACAGAAATAACCTGGAGTAGCAGTCTTCTAGGATACATTGGGCACCATCAAAAACTCAGCCTGAACAATGAGCACTGAAGCTCATTGCAGAGAGATGGAAGGACTGGGACTTGGCATAAAATTATAAGTTGCCTAAAGAATTAATTTCTTCCTGGTATACTTGTTGTAAATAGATGCAGTAACAGAATGAGTAATTGGCTTTGTCCGTCAAAGCATGCACATTTTGTACAAAATATTCAAAGGAAATCTCACCCAAGCCCTAAGATGTTTGAAACTTTCAGATTTACAGTAAGCTGAATTGGCAGAAGGGAAGTTAGCTAGCAGAAAGAAGCTGAGCATGTGAAGTGTAAAATTGCTTTGTTTTGGAGTAATTTCAGGGATACCATTTTCAAAATTAATTTGTTCCCCTTTTGATTTGCCTTGTTCCTTGTAGTTAGAATGAGCTTGGGCCATGTGTGGCCATAATTTCTTCTTTCTCAAATTCTCTTGGAGGATTTTGTGGAAATAGGCTGCAGATCTTGTATTATTTTGTCATGTTGATTCATATCTGCATGGTGGTATATGTGAGAGAACTGAAGTTTAAAATTGCCTCCTTATAAAGAAGATGTTGTGGGTGTGGAGTATTTAAGACTGCTGAATGACTTATTTAGAATCAGGGATAGGAAAAGGTTGGAAAAGATCCTTAAGATCAATCAAGACTAACTGTACTGTTGAATTATTCTGATCCTTTTCTGGTAAAGCAGGTCTGAGTCAGATCAGTGGAGTTTTCAGTATGCATTTTTACGGTATGCGTAAAGATCATGCCCCAAAAACACTGTGTAAATAAGCAGCATTGTGTTTATAAAGTTCATATTTTCTTTTAAAATTGCGTAGTGCCATCCATGTTGTTTATTAAGTGCCCTAAGTTTTAGGGGAAAAAAAAGAAAAAATTATGAAGATGTAAGGTAGCAGTAACATGTTGAAGATAGCATTGATGTACCTAGGGTTAGGAAAAAGGTGATTAATGGAAAAAAAAAAACTAGCTAGCTGCCAGGAGTAAGGAGATTTTAGGTAGTAAAACAGGATGTCTTCTTCCATGTAGTACATTGAATGATACATTGAATGCATTGAATGATATATTGAATATATTGAATGACATACTGACATAAAAGAAATATGACAAATCACCCTTTCCTATTGAAACTGAACAAAAACATGCATTTAGCAAGGATATGACTGGCTAGTATGGCAAGAATTCAGTATGCTATATAAAGGGATTTTACAGTGAGCTCTGTATTAGTAGCACCCTTAGCAATTTTAGTTTGACTGCTTGGAGTACAAGGATTGATGCTGCTGGTTTTTTAAAATCTTGTTTAATGTAACTGAGTATTTTCACCCAGAAATATGCCTAACTCTGCTTGTACTTACTGTCTTAATCATTCTTTGCAGTGAATATCGGCAACCGGTAACTTTAGAACATCTGTCCAAATTTTCTTTTGTCAGATATTTCTAATAATGTCAACTTTTTTTTAACTTGAAGATGTCCAGTTTTCTGTATACTGTTCCTGTAATATGGTAAGTAGACCCTCAGAAGCAAAGATTCTTGGTTGATAAGTTTAAGGTCAGAAAAAAAAGCAATGCTTACTTACCCCAATGTCCTGTGTGTTACATAGGCCAAGTAATTTCACCATCAAACCCAGATTCCTTAATACTCTCAATCTGATGTACAGATCTTGGGCTGGTCCTTGAAGTATGGTGGTTATGAAATCAAGTTACTGACCCTGTTGTTGCTACACAGTATGATACAGCCTTGTACCTGTGTGCTCATATCTTGCGTCTATTATGTGGAAGGGATTTTCTGTGAACCATGCTTGACTTCAAGGTCAAATGAGTCATTATACTTCTGTTTTAGTCATGTTGCAAAGAATAGGTAGTGAGGGCACAGAACTGCAGGAAGAAAAAGGAAGGTAAATTTAGTTTATACTTCAAGTTATATAAATGTAATCTCTTATTTTTGTGTTTATTTTTAAATACTCAAGCTTTTTAACTTGAAGAAAGTA
>PYHW01009837.1:3806496-3825672 GCA_013186435.1 Turdus rufiventris | reverse complement strand
TTTTCCTTTTTTTTTTTTTTTTTTTAAGTGATTATTTTAATGGTGGAGCTTGGTCCCAAGGTGAGAAAAATATTTGGAAAAGCCTTAATGGGCTTATGTGGATTTTGGGTCAAGTCTGTGGGGAAATATTCCCGAAATCTAGGTTTAGAAATTTGATACAGTAAAATGAAAAATGAGGCGAGGTGATTTGCAGTGGATTTTTTTTTTTGGCAGTATAAGGCTATGGAGGCTCTTACAGGAATGTGGACTGGGGTTTAAAGGTACTATAAAAAGAACATTTAATTTGATCTCCTATAATTTTGCCTCAGTTTAGGTTTCTAACAAATATAAGTCTTACTAAAGTACTACAGAAAAATTCTGAACAGAAAAGACAATAGCTTTTTGTGAGAAGAAGTAGAGAGTTCTGTGTTTTGTCATCCTTAGTACAGAGTACTGCATCAGGGCTTAACTCAGAAACCAAGAGAGAAAGGAAGATTAGGAAGAGGCTGAAGTTCAAAAACTGCCTTTTATTTTGCCTTCTGTTTGGAAAGATCCCAAAATAAATTGCACTGTATTTTGTACAAATGATTAACATTTGGCAACATTGAAATTAATCTCATTCTGGGGCAGGATACAGCAGATTTTTAGTGCTCAGCAATAAAATTCTATTTTTAGGCAAATTGAAGACTCTTGCTGTTCTTGAAGCACAGGGAAAACTCAAGAACACAGAATTCAATTTCCTAATTGGATACGAAAAAGGCTAATCTTCCGTTTTGCGGGTAGGGGGTGTGTGTGTGCCCATGCATGTGTGAAGAGTTGAATCAGTTGTAATTGCAGCTGCTAAGAATTCAGCCCAAGTAAAATAGTCAAGTCTTCAGTGTTAAGTCCCTCAGAAATAAAAATGTTTCAAACAGCACAGACCTTTCTAATACACTGCTCCTCTGTGAGTTCAGCATGGACTTGGTGTGTCACATACTGAAGCATCAGCAGGGTTTCTTGCAGCTAGTGGGATTATCCTTTCTCACTCATCCTGGCAAGTTCCGAATCTGCTAGGTTTGAGATTAAAGTCCATAATAACCTGACATAAGACCTGAGGGACTGAGATAACAGAATGTTCTTGAACATGGGAAAGGAGGATGATGCTAGGGGTGCAGTGAGGTTGTAAAAGTAGCATGATTTAATTTCTTTGACTGTTAAATAGTAATTTGTCTTGGTCATGGATTTTTATTGTAATAGTTCACAGATACTTGGTATTGGCAGTTTGCAGTTAAGATGCAAACACTGTGATAAACTTTTTAATTTTGATGCATGTAAACTAGTCCTTTAGTCAGACCAGTGAAAGGGAGTTAGTATTCAAAATTTGCCTAGTCTGAAAATATTTCTGCTGATGTCCTTGAGATCTGGAGAAGCCCTAAAGACTGAAATAAGCAAATTGTAACTTTTAAAGAAAGAAAAGTGAAAAATTGTAAGAAAAAATTCGAAAGATAATGACTAAGAGTAAGGAATAGGTGATAAATTAATGGAATTTGGAGACTGTGGTAGAGGCATTAGTGCACATTGTAAGATGCTGCTGCAGCAAGGATACCAGCCAACAGACTTTTTTCTTTCAAAAGT
Source organism: Turdus rufiventris (assembly GCA_013186435.1). Lineage (NCBI taxonomy): Eukaryota > Metazoa > Chordata > Aves > Passeriformes > Turdidae > Turdus > Turdus rufiventris. The sequence goes on along the minus strand of PYHW01009837.1, from coordinate 3,824,079 downwards.
TTCTAGTCTTAAATTTAGGGTAGTTTTTCCTTCATCAGTTCCCAACACAAGTAATGAGACTTTCTTTACTTGAGCTTGGTCTTTGCTGACATTTCTTACCGTAGAACTTTGTTCTGTCCTGTTTCACGTTCAAGATGTCTGCTATAAGAGGATCTATACCAAAGTTCTGGGAAGCTTTTAGGAATGGACTGCTTCTTGATCTGCATTCTGCCCTTCTATAAGGGATGCATTGCAGGGCATCTTACAGCACAATATGCTGAAGTTGGTTGGAGGTTTTCATATAAAACAGGAACTTCATAGTATAGTGCATATGCAAATATATTTCAGAATAATGCATCAGTAAGATCTACAAGAAATGGGTCAATTACTTTGAGTTAAATTTAGGCAATATGCAAGAATAATTCCTTTGAGAAATTCAGCACTTGGTGATATACTTGTTCATTATCCTGTGTGAATTTATTAAAAGAATAATGCTGGTATTTCTAAACTTCCATTTGTGCTTAAAATCCTGTAGATCCCTTTACTGATCTTTTGAATGCTTTTATATATTCTTGAAGCTTCATCAGTAAAAGTTACTGCTTTAGTGTCTGAGAAATAATATTGTCTTATGAAGCCCTGCATATTGAATTGTTCTTTTTCTGAATAGCTGCTGTTATTCACAATGAGAATGAAGCCAGTCTTTGCTCTTAACAAAAATGAGTAATGGCTTTATTTTCTTTAGAACCAATGGAAGATACCTATTTTGGAGGAGAACTGTTCTTCAGTAATTTCCCTGAGAAAGACTATTCTGATGCAGCAGATTTGACAGATAACTTCTAGCGATTAAAATCAGCCATAGAAAACACATGGTACCAAAGTGTGGTTTTGTGCATATTGTCACCTCTGCTCAATAAAGATGTTAAGGATGATGATAAGTAGAATATCTGTATATATTTAGGAAAAAGACAAACCCTCATTTTCTTTTCCTTACTTGCTGAGCTAAGATGTGTGTAAATAAACGGATGATGCCTGGTACATTTACATCCCTGGGAGGAGCTGATTTAGAGAAACTTCTTTAGAACTATTCCCAAACACTTGGGCTAAAACTAGGGCTGAATCAGCTTCTCTGAAAAGTGAGGGATCAGGAGGACAAAGCAAATGTGTCATGCACAGATTTCTTGCTGTATCTGGAGTATTAATAGAGGAAGCTGAACCAGTCTGCACCCTTTTTGCTGCTGCTGCCCCTGCAGTTGGTAAGCCTACAGCTGCAGTTTGAAAGACAGAGGAAGGCCACTGTTTCTCAGCTATTTTATGGTTTTTGTAGATGTACAGTAAGTAGGGTGTTTTGACTCATGTTCTCTGTAACATACCCTGATTTTTCATGGTATTTTAGGAAAGTTAATATATAATAGAATAGTTTTAATACATGTTAATTAATTTAATGCATATTAATGAATTAGGATATAGAGTATCCTAGGTAGTATTTACTTAATATGTGAGTTTCTTACATGTCTTTCACCACACATGGTTAAGATATCGAAACACCCTTAACTCTCCATAACACAGGCACAGTGGCTAGAGTTAGGAAACCTAGCATCCATGAATTATTTAACATTAATTTACTGTTATTTGGGATTCTTAAACTTCACTTAAACTTAGGTTTCAGCCTAAACTTCTTGCCTTGTTTATCCACCTGGTATCACTATTATGGATTTTATTTGGAACTGTTGCAACTTTCTTGCCTTAGCATAGTTTTGTCAAGGGAAAAAATAACTGGAATGTGCAGTGTTCTCAAAATTTTTGCTATTTGCAGATACAATAATAATGGACACGTGTTTTTTAAGGGATGAGGAAAAACACTTAATTATGGACATGCTAGAACTAGTGTTTGAAAAATTGGAACATGAGAAAGCTTATTGAGATAGCAGCCTCTCTTGATTTATCTGAGAAATATTATAGTGTTATATTAATCTCCACTAACATAAACAGAGCTTTTCTTGGAAGTATCTACAGTAATTTCACGACTATAAGGCGCACCCTTTTGACTAAAATTTTCTCTCGAACCCGGAAGTGCGCCTTATAGTCCGGTGTGCCTTATCTGAGCTACAAAGTGGCAGAAGTTGCCAACCCGGAAGTGCGAGCCGCAAGGGGGAGTGGCCCCGCAGCAGGGCCGAGCTGGGAGGGGGAGTCGTGGGGCTGTGCATGGTTGTAAGGAGGGAGATCCCCTGCAGGGCTGTGCCTGGCTGTGAAGGGAGAGGTGTCCCATGGGGCTGTGCCGGGCTGCGAGGGGGAGTGCCCCTGCGGGACTATGCCGGGCTGTGGAGAGGGAGAGGTGTCCCGTGGGGCTGTGCCAGGCTGGGAGGGGGAGTGGCCCCGCGGGGCTTTGCCGGGCTGCGAGGGGGAGTGGCCCCACAGCAACATCGGGATGTAAGGGGAGAGGGGCTCCGTGGGGTGGGCCTGCTGGCATCGGGGTGTACCCCGCGCGGGGCGGGGGGAAAGCCGCTGGAATCAGGGCGGCCGCCACGTGGGGTGGGGGGAAAGCTGCCAGAATCGAGGCGGCCGCCATGTGGGGAGGGGAAAACTGCTGTAATCGGGGCAGCTGCCGCGCGGGGAGGGGGAGAGCCACTGGCTTCGGGGCAATGGCGGCACGGGGCAAGCCTGCCGGCATCGGATCACCCGGAGCGCCAGGGGACTCCTGGAGCAGCGGGGCCCCGGCGACGCTCCACGGAGCGGCAGTGGGCATGCCCCGACCCCAGGGACGCTCCACCGGTGCAGGCCGGCCCATGGGCCAATGGCTGCCGGGTGGGGGTGAGGCTTCAGCCAGCAACCGTGCAGAGGGAGCTGGGGGAGGAGCCTTGCTGCAAAAAAAAGTTTGCCTTATAGTCTGGGGCGCCTTATCTGATCTACAATGTTGCGAATTTTGCTGACTGCCGGCGGGTGAGCCTTATAGTCCGGTGCGCCTTATGGTTGTGAAATTACTGTAATTAGGCAAAGTTCAGAATAGGTAAGTAATATAGCAATATTGTAAATTTTAGACTTAAATTTCACCTTAAATATAGGTTGAATGAGCACAATTTTTGCCATTTCTTCCTACAAAGACTGGCATGTTTTTGAAAAGTAGTTGAAGTTGTAAAGCACATGCCTTAAGGAGATAAACTAAAGCCTAAATTTCTTCTTAAGCACCATGGGACATTTGGCTTGCAAATATTTTTCTAAGAAATAAACCCTGACCTGGTTCTGTTTAAACAAAAACATGCCAGTGAAATCTCTTTCATCTGTAGAATAACTATTTCTTATGTCATGAAATTACTGTAAAAGCCTCATCATTTTGACTAAAAGTTTGGTCCGAACCCAGAAGTGCGGCTTATAATCAGATGTGGCTTATATATAGACAAAGAACAAAAAGTTGCTGGTTTAGTTTGGAATACAAGTGACTRCTGAGAAAGGCAGGAGCTTCTCTTTGAAATGGAGAATGTAAACCCCCTCCCTCAAAATTATTATAATTTTGAAATCAAGGGGCTTTCAGGCAAAGATAAGGGAATTAGGAATAACAGTTCTTTTCTAGGGAAATTAAAATAGAAATACAGTACTACAAAGAAACAAACCCAAAACCTTGACAAAATCAGAGTACAACCTGACACCTCGTCAGGCAGGGTGTTGGCAGCAGTCCCATTAAATGATGGCTGCAGTCCTCTTGCAGTGACAGATGTAATTCAGTTGAAGCAGTGCTCCTGTAGGTGCAGGTGCAGTTTCCCTCCAGAGGTCTAGTGGTGATGTGGAGAAATCCGGTTTTCCACTGGAGTCCAGAGGAGAAAGGGGCTACCTTAGTGCTCCAAAACCTCTGTTTTTATCTTGGTAAGAAATGTTGGTCTCTCCCCCCTTGCTGGAGCAACTCCCAATGGGATGAAGTAATTTTATCAGTCACAGAGTGGGACTCAATGGGCCATTTAGCAGAAAATGACTGGCTGGAGGAAGGATGGGTTGTGAAAAGATAAAGAACAATGCCCCGCCTGGTTTCAATGGATGGCCCATTAGCAGAATATCTCCTGCAGAGATAAGGACCACTGCCCCCACCCTCAATAGATGGTGATAGAATAGATACCTTTTATCACACTCTCTATTTAAATGTGTGGTTTATAATCAGGTGTGGCTTATAATCGTGAAATTACTGTACTTGCCTATATTAAGTTTTAAACATGTTGTGTATGTGTGTTTTTCTTCCATCCTATTTTTTGTTGACACATCTGTTCTTATTTCTTTGTATTGACAATAACACTCTAATTACTCTCTCATAATATTTTGTATTCCTTAATTTCTCCCATTTTGGACTTCTCTCACTAGGGTGTTCTTTGTCTCCATGGCAATGAGAGGTAGACTAGAACATTGTTCTAAACCTTAGCATGAGATATTTTTTTTTTCTCCTCTGCTGGGAGAAACACACCAAAATTCTTTCCATGCAACATGGTAGTTCTCATGATTATATTTGTAATTAATTTTCTCCAGGCTGAATAATGAAACAAGCAAACAAAAACAATGTCAGCAGAAGTATAGTACCTGTTTTGTGAGTTAATCCAGGTTTTTATCCCTGACACGCTTGGTAAAAAGACATAAATTTTCCCCTTCCTGAATGAAAATTAAAAAAGTAGCAAAAAAAGTAGCACTTTTTTCTCCTCTTGCTGTGGTTGAAAAAATGTTTTCCAACAACTGCATAAGAGGCAAGGCCTTTTCAAATCCTTTCTTTGCCATTTAATAGAACTTTAAAACCTAGATGTTACTGCTCTTGTGCCCTCCTTGTGTCTTTCACATCTTATGGGGCTGAATATAATGTAAGTTTCTATTACTGCATTATACAAAAAAAGGTGGGTGGAGGGAGCGAGAGAGAAGAGTTTGAAAAGACGATTTGCAGGAGCTCCTATTGCTTGTGGAGTAGTGCAGCATTTGATGCAGAAGGTGCACCACAGCCCCCATTGTCTCCTTGTGCACAAAACTGTTACTTCATTGTACAAAGCTCTCTGGCAGGTCAAGCATCCTTGGTGGGGCTCTGCACTGAGTATTTCTTTCTCAGCTTTTATTTTTTAAGAAGTTAGGTGTTTATTCCAGTTTCCAGAGATCTCCTTTACACAGTTCACCATTTTTTTTATCAATCCAGCCTACAGTGTCACAATCATATTGTCCTTCTTTTTCAACATACCGGAATAAATTCTCTCCAGCCCCACATGTGATCTGAACTCCCTGTATAATCTGCTGGTTTTCTGTTCTTGGCTGTCTGTGGAACTGTATGCAGAGGATCAGGGAGTAATTTTTGCCCTTGTTACCTTGGGCTGGTGCATTAGTGAAGTTGCACAACAGCTCTGTGAAATGCCTGAGCAGGCATATGAAAGTCCCATGGATGGTCTTTTACCTCACATACATAAAATTACAGTAATTTCGCGACTATAAGGCGCACCCTTTTGACTGAAATTTTCCCCTGAAGCTGGAAGTGCGCCTTATAGTCCGGTAGACCTTATATGACGGACAAAATTGTGACCTTTGCGGCTGTGGGGAAGAGGGGACAGTCAGCATGGTTGCTGGCCACGAGAAAGCGGGGACAGGTGGCGTGGCTGCTGGCCACGGGGAAGTGGGGACATGCAGTGCAGCCGCCGACTGTGAGGAAGTGGGGACAGGCAGCGCAGCCGCTGGCCGCTGGGCAGCGGGGACAGGCGGCACGGCCATGGGGCAGTGGCAGCAGGCAGCGCAGCCGCTGGCCATGGGGAAGAGGGGACAGGTAGCGCGGCTGCCGACCGCGGGGAAGAGGGGACAGGCGGCGGGGCTGCCGGCCGCAAGGAAGCAGGGACTGGCGGTGGGGCCGCCGGCCGCGAGGAAGCAGGGAAAGGCGGTGGGGCTGCCGGCCGTGGGGAAGCGGCGGCAGGTGGCGGGGTCGCCAGCCGCAGGGAAGTGCGGACAGGCGGTGGGGCTGCCGGCCACGGGTAAGTGGCGGGGGCACGGCCCGTGCAGCTGCGGGAAAGGGGCGGTGGTGCGGCCCCTGCGGCCGCGCGGAAGAGGGGACCGGCAGCGCGGCCACCACCTGCAGGGAAGCGGCGAGACGCGGCGCCGCTGCTGGCTGGGGGGGAGGTGGGATGCAGTGTGGCCCCGTGGTGGGAGCTGGGAGCCGCGAGCCGTGCCAGCCGGCGCCGGAGGCGGGAGCGAGTGCCAGGACCCGCTGCATGGGGAGGGCGCTTGGGGCTGCGTTTAAAGGATACACCGATCTTTGAAAAATGTTTTCAAATTGATCACCTGCCAGTAATTGGTTTCTTTGTTGCGCGCTCCGTGGCTCCTCACTGCAAAAAAAAAGTGTACCTTATAGTACGGCGCGCCTTATCTGATCTACAAAGTTGCGAAATTTGCCGACTCCGGGGGGTGCGCCTTATAGTCTGGTGCGCCTTATGGTCAGGAAATTACTGTACTTTTTTTCTCCTATCGTCTAGAAATGTATTTTAAGGCCTTCACAAGTTGAATCTTGAAAACATAATATGGTGAGCATGACCAGAACTTTTTGTATTTGTAGTGAAAAGGTGGTTCATTACTTCTTTTATTCCTTATGAGAAATATGAGATGCACTTTTAAAGAAACAATGTATTAAATTTTATGTTTTAAATTTTATGTTTTACATTTTATGTTTTAAATTTTGTTTTAAATTTTACTGGGATTTGGAAGGCTATAATTTTTATGCTTTGATATTAATTCCTTCATTTTCAAAATGTTTTTCAGTATTTTCTCCGTATTTCTGAATACAGTAATTTCACAACCATAAGGCGCACTGGACTATAAGGTGCACCTTTTTTGTGCAGCGAGGAGCTGCGCCGCACGCAACACAGTAACGAAATAGTAACGTAATCGTGCAATCGCAGTGTTTACTGGCAGGTGCTCCATTTGGAAACATTTTTCACAGATTGGCATAACCTTTAAACGCAGCCCCAGGTGCCCTCCCCGTGCTGTGAGCCTCGGCACTCCTACCTGCCTGCAGCGCCGGCTGGTGAGGTGCAGCTCAAGGCGGCCACGGCTCGCGGCGGTCCAGAGCGGCTCGGGGCTGCCCGCGGTCTGGGTTGGCTTGGGGTGGCCGTGACTCACGGCTTCTGTGGCCGGCCGCTCTCTCCCCGCGTGGCTCGTACAGGACTGGCGCCGCCTCCCTTTCATCTTGCTCCACTTGCACGGGATCAGCGTCGCCTCCCTCTCTCCCCGCGCGGCTTGTACAGGACCAACGCTGCCTCCTTCTCTCCTCGTGCCATGTCTGGGGCCGGAGCGCCCTCCCTCTCTTCCCACATGGCAGCTGGGGCCTGCAGCAGCTCCCTCCCTCCCCACGTGACTCCTTCCAGGCTGGGGCTGCTCTCTCCTGTTCCCCCCTCGCAACTCGGTGCTCCCATGGCACCGCCTCCCCATTGCAGCTCACACTACCGGGTTGGCAAATTTCGCAACTTTGTCCATCATATAAGGCGCACTGGACTATTAGGTGCATTTCCAGGTTCAGGGGAAAATTTTAGTCAAAAGGGTGCGCCTTATAGTCATGAAATTACTGTATATGCTTTTTGAGCATTTGTTATTTATTGGCAAATGATTTAGAATACTGTGCTATTCAAATTTTCTGTTAGCAAGGCTGCTAGCACCAAACAGACAGCATCCACAGAATCTCACTGAATGGGAGCTGTGCAGCAGAGAGGGCTGAAAAGTGGTGGCTTCTAGCCCAGTGTCATCAATGGCACTAGAAACACGAGGCAAAGGGAGCAGGACAAACATTAAATGTGGGGAGCTGAGTGCCAGAGTCTCTGGAAGCAGCTATTGATTCTAATTGTGCTTTGCCAGCCCCATGAATACACACCCCAGGGGCAGCACAGCCCAGGAGCCAGAGCCCTGGAGGAAGCTGATGTCAGCCTCCCTGGAGGCTGGCACTGAGCAGCATACCAGAAAAAATGTCCTTTCACCTGTCAGTCCTGCGCCCCGCTCGTGGGGGCTGGGTGCCAGACAAGTAGGAAAGGATTTTCTGCAGCAAGGCTCTGTCTTGCCTGCAGGTGTTTAGGTCTTTCTCTGACAGATGGACAATGCTTTTTCACCTCTGGGGTAGTTAATTATTTTTGAGTTTTTCTGATCTTGGTTCTTTGAGTTACTAAACTGGTTATTACCTTGACTTCTTGATTCTCAGAAGTATTGATGTGAAGGGCCACTACCTTTATCTGTACCTGAGTCCTTTGTGGACTGAACTCTTGGTGGTTTTGGCTAAACTAATTAAGTTTATATAACTAATATGTATAACTATCTAATATATTACTAATTATGTTTTATATAACTGGTGACTTAATCTGGAGTCAAAGGTGGCAGAACTCACCATTTTGCTAGCCTATAAATATCTTCTGGTCTTCTTGTATTCTAATTTCACATGTGTAATAAATGCAATTTTAATTTTTTTAACTGATTCAGGTTTCCTCCAGAAGGGTTCCTGCTCTGTGCAATTCTTAACTTTGGCTTTATGGGAAGTGTAGCAGGTATTTCAACTGATGAGAAAAGGGAGATCCTGTTGAGTAGAAAGTATTAAGCCAAAAAATGTCCTAGATAATCCCTGCCCTCCTGAGACTAGTTCTGTCCTTAGTTCTTCTGTAGACTTGTAGCTATATGACGTCATGTAAGGTCTGACAGATCAAGCAGCCTCCTGAATGCATCCGGGACAATTAGTAAAAAATGTGCTAAGGAGGCCATGGTCCATCCTGGCTTCTTGCCTTCACAGATGTTCTAAGATACATGAGATACTGTGATAGTAAATAGGGTTCTGGCTAGTGTGGTATCTGCCTTATTCTCATGTGTGCATGATCCTGCATTTAACGGGCTGAGCTCACACTCCACATTTGTACAGCAGAGAGCTCACGGGGCTTATGATAGATCAGATGCCTGTGCACGTCAGCAGAGATGAAAACCAGCATCTGATAGGCAAATGAGTATTCACATGCTGCTGAACAGCTTGTCTGCATCCTGGATGAGAATTCCAGACTGGCTCAGGTTTCAGGGTGAGGAATTTTCCAGTACATAAGCATAATGTATTTTCCTGGTGCAACTTACAGTTCCTCAGTTATGGTTTATGTTTTGGGGTAGTCCTCTCATTAGATGTGTGTTTCCTAGTTACTCTGTGTATGCTGTCTATGGCCCTCATTTATTTAAGGAAACGACAGTATTTAGGACTGGTGGATTTCCCATATGATGGCAGTTTTGTTGTTGTCTCATCCTTTTATTCCTGTAACAGTTCCATGTGACCAGCAATTTAATGCTTCGTAGGATAATGACAATCTCACTGACATTAGACCGAAGGCCCTGGAGCAAAATACAAGTGGAAGAAATTTCTCCACAATGTTTTGTGCTTTCTTTTTCCAGCACTGGGAAGAGGTTGCAGAGATACTAGATGACAAACCTACCTCTGCTCTTTCAGTGAGACTTAGGATACAAGTGTCCGTTACTGTGTCACTGGTGAGGTTTGGCGTGGGGCAGATGAGTGAAATCCTCTGCTATTGGACTGGTGCAAAGATTTGAAGAGGAGATACTTAGTGGGCTCATTTGCTGCAGAAGTGAGGTGAAGGGAGAGAGAGCTGTGGTGTGGGACAGTTGGCTGAACTGAGTTGGCTTGTTGGAGTCTGAAAACAGTATAGCAACAAAATAGCAAAGTCCTAGCCTAAAAGAGGTAAAGAGCTTTCATGTCAGATGAGAAGCAGATGTGTGTACTTGAGATGCAGATAGAAGAATTGGAATGGAAAGCCCATTAAGAACTCCTTGAAATTAAAAAGAGTGAAATACTCAATAGGAAAACAGCTAATGGCAGTGAGGAAAAAATCTGAATGTAATACTGTAGATTTTAAGTTTTTAGGGAGCATGTGCAGCCAGAAAAACTTTTGCTTCTGTAATTGTCAGATGCAATTCCATGTCCCTCATATTGAAGTATGTAACTCTGTGAAAAATAAGCCAACCCCTCTGTAGGAGTAGGGAGATGTTTTGTATGTATATAAATACATGCAAATTTATTTTTTGCATTATGGTAAGTTGTATAAAAACTGAGTAGAATTTTATATAGGCAGAATTAAGTTTGCTGTAGAACAATGTTCAGGAAATCTTGTATTTCCTGCTTTGGTAGTTGTTAGAAGTATTGTTTCTTGAAAAGTTATTACAAATGAAGCCTGACATTGTGCAGTTGCCTGTTAGACTTCTTCTAAAATTGGTGGTTTGCAAGTCACATAACAATATCCCTGTGCTGCAGTAGTGAAATTGTATTTCAATAAAATATAAAGATAATTATAAGTTCAGAAAACTGCTTCAATTTTAGTAAATTCTCTGTTACAAATCAGCTTTTATTTTAATATATTAGCTTTTATTGTATAGGCCATACTAGAAGTAAAATGTTGAATGTAAAACAAGGGCTGAGGTTTTTTTATCCAGTTTTTCAGGTCAACCTTGTTTTGAAAATGTGAGGAAACTTCCTTACCCATGGACACTTGTTGTTCTCTGAGTCACTCATCAAGTGTGTATTACTGTGTTCTCTGGAATTTAGATTTCTGTTCAAATGATGGCAGCATCTACAGAAAATGTTGTAGAGGAGAGATCAGTTAAATAATGTAACTAATGTGCTGAGGAGGAAAGAAAAGTAATAGGATCATAGGTTCTGTGTCTATTGAAAGATGAAAACCTCTGGTGCATAACTACATTGCTGTGCATGGGTTAGGTTTTTCGTTGATTGATTTATATTTTTTTTTCATTAAGCTTTTTTCTCTTTTAGCTTACTTAAATGTGATTTTTTAAAACTTATGTAATAACTAATTTTTAAGAATATGTAAGAATACATATAGAAGAATATTGAAGTCCAAAAAACGTAAGAAAATGTTTAAGGCAGATTTTTTCCCCCTATTTATTAATATATTTTCTGATTTAGCTGCTGTTTTGGTGCTTTATATAGGGTTGTCAGATTTTCAGATAACATAGATTTTTGTTTATAGTAAGAACTTCTCAGGGAAAAAAAAAAATTACAGTAATTTCACGATTACAAGCTGCACTGTTTTGACTAAAATTTTGCTCCCACACCGGAAATATGGCTTACACTCAAGAGCGGCTACTATGTGAATAATTTTCTGACAGTTCCAACCCCGGAAGTGCAAACCAAGGTGCCGAGTTGAGCAACCTGCCAGTAAGACCCGGCATTTCGCGATTGTTACACATTGGTTACTCTGTTGCGCGGTGGGTGGAGCCAGGCTCCATGCAGGCAGCACAGCGGGGGGTTAGGGAAGGCAAGGGATTCCCTTCTTCAGGCAGTGCAGCCCAGGGAGAGATGAGGGGGCTCCCTCCTGCTGGCTCTGCGGCTAGGGGGGATGCGGGGGAGCTCCCTCCTGCTGGTCCCGCGGCTTGGGGGCGAGGCGGGGGGCTCCTGTCCCCTGTCCCCCCCACCAGCTGCCACCGCCGTGGGNGCTGCCACCGCCATGGGTGCCAGTGGGCTCCATCCCTGCCTCCCACCACCGCCGCAGGTGCCGGCGGGCTCCGTGCTCCCCTGCCACCACAGCTCAGCGCTGGGCTGGGGCAAGCGAGCCCAGTAGCGGCGGCAGCCGGTCCCGAGTGGCCCCGCTGAGTGGCAGCACCAAGCTGGGCCACCTGGTCCCGTCGGCAGCCCCGAGCCCTCACGGCCCAAGCCGAGCCAGTAAACGCCGCCATGTCGCGATTCTGTTGCTATTTGGCAACTTTGTTGCACGCGGGTCCTCACTGCAAACGAAAGTGTGGCTAATAATTGGGTGTGGCTTGTGTGTTGACAAAGACATGAACTTTGCCGACACACCAGAAATGCGGCTTATACGTGGTGCGGCTTGTAATCGTGAAGTTACTGTAGTCTCAAAGTATATTTATAATTGTAGCATGAGTTCAAGTTCTTAGAAACACTTAATCACTTTGACCCTGAATGAGTGTAATGCTTAAACATGCATAATTTTAAGACATGGATATTAAGCTTATTGAAATCCATCATGCCTGGCTATTAGAAGTGCTTTGTGTCTTTCAAAGAGACACTTGAAACAAATCCTGACATTTGACATAGTTTCAAGTAGAGCAGTAAGGATGAATTTTCTGTTTAAAATGTACGAATATCTTTAGCTGGAAAATGTTGGAAAAGTGGAATGGCTGCTGTTACAGATCTGTGACTTTATTCTGCATACTTTTACAACTTGTCCTTCAGCATGCTCAGGACAAAGGCAAGGAAACCCCTAAAGAAATTCTGAAGACTTAGACTTTGTCCTGAGATCCTGAGACATTGACTTTTGCACTTATAGATTGTTAAAGGATACTTTACCTAGAGATGGTGTGATGCTACCCAGCATTCGCTGTAAACTGTGTATTCCTTTAATCTGTTTTTATATTAAAATTATGAAAATAAGGCTTTGACGTTATATAATGATCTTGATTACATTCTGCAGAGGACATTGAACATTATTATCATTAGACTTACTGACTGAAGATCATGAAAGGTATGAATGTAAGAGGAAGCCATGTTCTTATGCAGAAGGTTAAAGAGCTTCAGAAATAATTGTAAAATTGTGAAGCTGTAATTTTCTGAAACAATTCCTTTACTTAATCTGACAATTGATTAACAATTTTAATTGTTTGTAGAGGCACTTAGGGATTTTGTTCCACATATCCAGTAGTGGATTTTAGTTAGGTTGCAGCTGACTGGAAAAATTAATTCTTTAGGAAAATCAGCATAGGTATATATGGTTTATGGGTGTTCATATTTTGGATTTAAGATAGAAAATTCCATGCAAAGCATTCAAACCATACAATTAAAAAGAACAAAACTGCAGGCACAACCTGCAGACAATAGAGGGGTAGGGATGTTGGGGAGAAAATACAGAACAAAGCAGTGTTGTGTTGTGTTGTGTTGTGTTGTGTATAGATCCATACTGCTGCTTCGTCTTGAATGCTCAGCACAATTCTAGTAGTCAAGAAAACAGACTTGGAAGAGATACAGAAGGGTAACAAGAAAAGTATGGAGTTGCTTTGAAGACAGAAGTAAGTCAGCAAGACTTCTAGCAGTGCCTGAGGAATAATATATGTGGGATCTGTGAAGTTGTCTACCATATAGAGATGAACAAGAATTGATTTATCTTCTGGATGGTTTGAGGCCAACTTGAGAACATGTAATTTATACAAGCCCCACTTGTACATTCTTCCTTAAGCAAAATGCAGGATGCTTTGCCTTAAAGGGCATATTTGTCACATTCAGGATGACTTTTATTTGATTAGCTTTATGTTCTAGATAGTCTAATTTTTGACAATTTTGATTATAATAATCCAGTTTTCTGCATGGGCTTATTGTGGATGAGCATTGTTGGTTTAGTAGACATAGAAAGAGAATCTTCCACTTTGATTTTTTTTTCAAGAATTACGAGTTTTGCCACTGTGGTGTGACTCCTGGAGCAGCATTGCCTTACAGCTGGTTCAAACCTGTTCAGAACACCACTGTAGGAATAACATCATAGTGAATATTTGAAAAATATTATCATAATTGTAATTTCTGCTTACTTCTTGTGTGATTAAAAAAATTACACGCCTGTGTGTATTTTATTACCTTAAAAATATGGTAATTAAAAAGGCAAATCACATATACCTATTTGTAGTTTGTTGATCTGCACAGCACAAGAGTAAAGGAATGGGTAAGTATTAGTACAGAAATAAAGCTCTATTTTACACTTCCAGATTCTGCTCATTTCTTTATCTCTCTTTCAAAGCACAAGTTTTTGTAACAACATTTTTACTAATAGGATATAAGCAGTCAAATACAGTTTAGGCTGCAACCACTTTTTTTTTTTCCTTTTCTTTTGGGATAAATACTCGAAGAGTGTTCTCTGGTTGCAAAGAGGTATTTGATGTTTGATTTTTTTAACTTCTGACTGTGTGGCTTTGAGAACTGTGTGAGATTTACATATTCTTAGTTAAAATTTGTATAAATGGATGTTTTTTTACAGTGATCCTTTAGCAAGTGGGATGGAACTGCTGGATTTGACAGTACACCCACTGAGTTTTGTTAAGTTTAATTTATGCAGACTTTAAAATGTTTGGTAGTGTTTTAAATATTTGTTCTAGAGAATAGTTGGATTAAGACATAATAAAAAATAATTCCAGCCATTTTTCTGTGACACCTGTTATCTGAAATGTGCAGGTCTTGGCTATGAATTTGTAATTTGTTACCAAATTTCTCATTTTTTGAGAAATCATGCATTGAAAATATAATTAAGTTTTTCAATATCTTTGAAGTTAAAGGGCAGAAAAACTATTGTAACATTTAAAAAACAATGTTGAAAACATTACCTATGTGAGTACTGTAAGACATTTTCTATTTTAAATGCTAGTGAGTAATATTTTTGAATGGCATTTTTACACTTATGAGTGATGCAAATGGCCTCTGAATTACACTGTTTTATTTTTTATAAGTAATTTGTCCCATTATGATAACTGTAATCTTTTTCTCTCCTGTTTTATTTTGCTGCTTGCCTTTTCTAGGAAGTAGAGGTTGGTATGTTTCTTCTGTCTTTTATGATATTGTGTGCTTTTAATGGATTCCTTATGTTTCACTAAATTTAGATTGTTTCTCCCCCTCTAGGATGATTATTTTCGTACGTGGAGTCCGGGTAAACCATTTGATCAAGGTAAGATTCCGCTCCTAGGTACTTGTGTGGTATAAAATTTAAGTAATTACATTTGTGCTCCTGTTCTAGAATACCAACAGAATTTTGTTAATTTGTGCAATTTTCTCTGTCTTCAAATAATTAATTTAAAGAGGACCAGAAATCATCGTTTTATGTCTGTGATATTTTCAAACATTTACTGATTATGCAAAGAGAGGGAGCATTAGAAGCCTCCAAAGTAGTTTAATGTTTCCCTTGGAAAGACATGAAGTTTGGAAGATTTTGTTTTATTTGTGTTTAAGTTAGGACCTCATGTCTCTCCAGTATGACATTAGATGAAAAACAGGTATGGAGTCCAATACTTGTCTTTTGCGGTCAAGAAAAAACATTATTAAGATTTTGAATGTCTTTTTATATTTATTGGATAAAAGATAATCTAGGAAACCAGTTTTGGGAGTCTGTCATGTTCAAGTGATCTGTCTTGAGGCAAAATGCAGCTGGAGCTTTGGGAATGCTGCAGTACAACAGTTTAAGGCTAAGAATATTATGAGCAAATGCAGCAAATATTCCCATTACACATTCCCTCCCCAGGCTTGAAACATAGAATTTACTGTCAATATAATCTCCCTTTTGTATGTTGTTTCAAAGTGTGTTGCTGCCATTGTAAAACTGCTGAGAATCTTGATACTTTTTAAAATTGCTCTGAGAAATGCTTCAGGGACTTTTCCTTTTCTAATAGTACTGGTAGCATAAAGGCAACGAAGAAATGGTGCAGGGGCTTGTAAACAAGTGGCCAAGATAAAAATATTTTATGAAGATAGTGTTTATTAAATTTCAAGAACTTTCTCCATAATGGATATGGACTTGTGAGGGATATTGTTTTGTGTTAATATTAGAAAAATTTGTGGTTCAATGAACTGGTAGTTGTGCATATTATAAAAGCAATGAGTGCCTTAAATTTAAGCCCTCCAGTCCCTGAAGGGGCCTGCATGAAACCTGGTGAGAAGGGACTTTTTACAAGGACGTAGGATAGGAAAAGAGGCCTTAAGCTGGAGGAAGCTAGCTTTAAATTTGATATTAGGAAGAAATTCCTTACTATAAGATGGGGTGAGGCACTGGAACAAGTTGCCCAGAGAGACTGTGAATTTTCCTTTCCTGGAAGTGTTAAAGACTAGGCTGGATGGGGCTCTGAGTAACATGGTGTAGTGGAAGATTCACTGCCAGCAGTGAACAGGGACATTGGAACTAGATGATATTTAAGATCCTTTCCAACCTTAACTATTTCATGATTCTAGCAATAGTGTTTTAATTCATGCTTCCATACTTCAGCACATTTTGAAAGGCCTTTTTATGTTAATGTGTCAAAGTATGTCAGGATTGCTCATGTAGACATATCTGCCTAATTCTATTTGTATTAACAAAAGTTTCTATATGGAAATACATGTGTCCAAGCATACTAGGAAGGTAGCCCTTACTGTGAAAATGTATAATGGTATTTATTCCTGGGCTGCAAAATCTCTTTGAAAAGATGGAAAAAATGCTATGATTTATACTGCAATCTAGTAAAACCATTTCTTAAAGCAACATCTGACATTTGTTTGAAAAAGAGGAACTTGTTCCCATTGAACTCTTGTTTACTTATATCCTTATAAGACAGAAAAAACATATTTAAATATTTAATTATCTGGGGCAGGTATTACTGTTGGAATGAATCTGAGTGTTCTGTTGCCATATTTAATTACTGCTAAAGGGCAGGTTTTGGTCTCAGTGGTTTTAGAAATAAGTAGAATGTTTTGTGTCTAGGACTATTCAAAGTTGACTGCTTTAGTAGCTTTATCAATATTTTATCAATACTTACTCAAATTTACCTCCCCCTATGCACACAATATTTTCTGACACATTTTCTTCATACACCACTTTTACATCAGATGCAAATATACAGAATACTTCTGGTACATTTTATTTTTTAGACTATAGATGATAGCAGAGCTTGGAGGGTGTAAGTATTGAATGAAATTGCACACACAAAGACACTGGTGTAATTTTGTGAAGTGGAAAGAATGTTTTCCTTTGCTCACTAGAAATACCTTGGAGGAAAAGTGGGGTATATTCATGTAATTGAAAAAATGCAGCATGACATTTCTGTGGAGGTTGAACACCCTGAAGGTATAGTTGGTTTATAGATGTATTTATAACATTTCTTGTAGACCATTCCACTTAATTATTTTTGGCTTTTGTAGTATCAGGTTATATTAGATGTCTGTTTACAGCAGGAATTTTGTAGATACTGTTGTACAAAAAAACCAGATTTTGAAACTATTTCACTTATATGCTCTCTGTAGTTCTGTAATAATTTGGGTAACTAAGGATATCTAAATATATGAAAACACATATCTATAATTTGTAAATACGTTTCTGTACTGTGAACTGAAATAATTTAGAGTCATATTCAATAAAATTTTATTACTCATTTGCAAGCCCTGGGAAGTCATAAGGGAGTTTAATGAAGATCCATTAGTTGAAGACTGAAAACAAGTCATGTAGAATTAACTTTTCTGCATTTGGTATGTGCTCTTCTGATCTAGTTTTTATAGTAGAACTGTTAATGTTTTTAAACTAAAAAATATATGTCCATCACTTTCAAAGTAAGTTTGCAGTGCTTTGTAGTTAAGATGTATCACATAGCACTTTAAAATGT
This sequence comes from Turdus rufiventris, assembly GCA_013186435.1. Classification (NCBI taxonomy): domain Eukaryota; kingdom Metazoa; phylum Chordata; class Aves; order Passeriformes; family Turdidae; genus Turdus; species Turdus rufiventris. Next base: position 3,806,739 of record PYHW01009837.1, on the reverse strand, counting down.
CTCAGATAAAGAAATAATGGTGTCTTTGTAGGAGGACGCTATGAATTTCAAAAAGAGCAGAACTAAAAAGCTTTTTTAAAATATTTCATGCTTATTTACTATTAAGACTAAACTATATTTAATCTGGTCAACAGTTTCCAGTTTCAGGTATTTAGGTGTGCTTAGGAATCTTGCTCAATAATGAAGTACAGTAACTTCACGATTATAAGCCACACCATTTTGACTAAAATTTTGGTCTGAACC
>PYHW01009837.1:3773040-3799009 GCA_013186435.1 Turdus rufiventris | reverse complement strand
TATTTCTATTTTAATTTCCCTAGAAAAGAACTGTTATTCCTAATTCCCATATTTTTGCCTGAAAGCCCCTTGATTTCAAAATTCTAATGATTTGGAGGGAGGGGGTTTACATTCTCCATTTCAAAGAGAAGCTCCTGCCTTTCTCAGCAGACACCTGTCCTCCAAACTGAAATAGCAACTTTTCATTCTTTGTCCATATATTGGCCGCCCCTGATTATAAGCCGCACTTTTGGGTTCAGACCAAAATTTTAGTCAAAATGGTGCGGCTTATATTCGTGAAAGTACTGTACTTGCCATTTACAATGTACGTTCTTAGAGAAATAGTAGGTGTTAAAAAACATTTGATACTTTTGATATGCTTTTTGTAACAGTAATATTTTTCTGTTTGTTGAAATTTAGTTAACGTGACATTTCATGGTATTGTAGACAGATGCACAGACAAATGTAAAGCAGGCATGCAAATAACCTATAGCAAATACACTTTTCTGAATATTGGAAGCTGTGTAATGCTGAACATTATCAAGTTGTTAAAGCTAAGATCAGACCTGCATCTTTATATGCTGGTTATATGTCACATTGTAGGAAGTCAGCTGATACAGTAGTAAAGAGATGATTTCTGACAAGGCTTGCATAAATACATTTCTTGTGTCTCGTCTCCTCTCCGTAGTACAAACCTTTACCTGTTTTCAATAGCAGTGTAATTGTGCTGTACAATTGATGTTTTCACTTCAATTATGGGGGGCAAAAACCTCTAATTTTCATAAATATGGTATTTTAGTTAATTGGATTTAAACTTGGATTGATACCTGTTTCATGTTGAAGACAATAGCTGTGAGGAATACATCAGTCCCACTGGGGAATTTTGATGCTTGTGATGATTTGGGTGTGATTATCGTACTTTTTCAGAGATGCTTATTTTGGCAGAAGTGGAAAGAAACATGCATCTGTGGAAGTCTGCATACTCTGAATGAGGTGGGGGAATGCCAGGAATGTTTTGTTAGGGGTAGCTAGAAGATGGACTGAAGAAGTAAAGACTTAGTGCCATGTATTTCTTGATATAAATGAGTTACATGTTTAGCAAAAGTCTATGATACTGTTCCTGGAATAAATTTATGCATTTTCATAGTATTTTAAGATATTTAGGATGACTCCTTTTAGAGACCAGATACATAGTCAGATGTGTCCCTGCATTGTAAGGAGAGTACAGTTCTTCCCTAGCATGCAAAACTTCAGACTCTGGTTTTGAAAATGGTTTTTCTTGTGGTTCAGCCTTTATTTCTCATGAAAATTACTAGTGTGTCAGTTCCAAGTATCAAATAAAAGAGGCTCACAAGAATGTCAAGCCATTTCCATGCTTTTGTAAATATAAAATTTTTTTTAGTCCTTTTAAAGCTGGCAAAATCACTAACACAATCTGATGTGGATGCTATGTACTTTATAGTGTAGGATTGACTAGAGCATCTGGTATTCAAAGAAAAAAGATGACATGGTTTTCATGGTTTCTACCAACATTTCTTTCTGTGTTCTTTCTTATTTTATCCTCTGGCATATTGTTAGTCCAGGCAAACATTTACCCTTCAGTTAGTTCACTTTTTCGCTTTCCAAAAATCTGCATTTTTTAATCAGTTATTTATCTGATCTCTCCCTTGCTGTTTAATAAAAATGTTTCCAAGGATACACATTCTCCTCTGACTTCTGGATCAGTAAAACTTAGTTTGGTAACTAAGAAAGTTTTATGAAAAGGTACTGGGTAAAGGGAGGTCATGTCATGCACAAGGCAAGGAAAAAATACTTCTACAGAAAGCTCATAGCTGACAGAGAGCAAGTTCAGCAGGTCATGGAGTGATAATGTGTGTTAGTGTCAGTGGCAAGACTGTGAGTGCTGAATGTGCTTTTGAATATAAGAATATCTTGTGATTTTGGCACCCATTGCTTAGTGAGTATGTACCTCACCTGAGGGGATCAAAGGTTACATATGGGGCATGATAACCACTGAGTCAGCAAATAGTGAAAGATTATATTACTTATGTTTGTATACTGGAAGGCCTGGTTCCCATTTCATACCCATCTTCATATTGTCATAAAGACAAAATGGGAAGTTACCACCTCTTGCTTGTAAATTTGGGTTCTGCCTGTAATGTTTAGCCAAAATGTAACATATTGCCAAAACTGTATTTTATGGCTGGCTAAATTTGATGGAATTGCCAAAACATACCTTCAGGGTCCCATGAACTTTAGAAATTAAGTAACCATTTCAATGGAAATGGTTACATGATCTCCCCTGTTCATCTTTTTTCCTGAAACCTGTTTTCTTCTTGGTATTAAACTCAGCATCCTTACATGATTTCAGGTTTCTGTTACTCATGTTTTTTTAATTTCATTAACCTATTCTATTTTACAGAAGAGTTGCCTGAAGACAGGCCATATTCTAGTATTGCTACCTTAGTGTCTCTCTCAAGGAACATTCTGGGAAGTGGTACTTAGACCAGTACCTTAAATGATTACTAGTGACTGGCATTACATTCTGGCTAACTTAAAACACAGAAAGTATTTTAAATGGAATCTAACATCTAAAGTAAATTGGAGAAGGTTATGCTCTCCTTAATTTTGACTCAGACTCTCTATCCCTAGTTAATTTTTTTTTTTTCATTTTTTTCCCCCTGCAGTTTCTTTGCATTCATATAGAATTCTTCTAATCAGATTTATTCTGGATTACCTGTAGTGCTTTTATGGATAGTTTGCTATAGAAATAAAAATGTGTGGAAGACGTATACATCTTTTCATATGTCTTTTGCTGCAATTAACAAAATACTTATTTTCTGTCTGCTTTGAATTATTACTATACTAATGATTCCATTGCTTTTCTGCTTTGATAATGTGATGTATTTGTTTTTCACAGCTTAATGTATTACTAAAATACCTGAAAAAGTTGCTGCTCAGAGTATATTTAATCACACCTAGCACTACAACATCGTGCGTCAAAACTGCAACTAATGATCAGCTCGGTTCTTGTTTTCTGGGTACATGCATGGTTAGCAGGCTTGGTTAATATACTCTGTCAGGTCACAAAGATGTGGTTAAAAGATTACTTTCGATTGTGAAGAACAGAAGCAGCAAAGTTTCTTTCAGAAAATATGTATGCAAATGTATGCTCTCAGGCACATTATGTGATTGTTGGGAATGTCCTTTGCAGGGCTGAAAGTTGGACTTGATGGTACTTATGGTCCCTTGCAAATCAGAATATTCTGTGAATCTGTGATATATATAAGCAGATGCAAGAAATGGGGAAAGACCATTTCTGAAATATAACTGAATACTGGACAGTAATATGCTAATATGAAGAGGAACACAGGAAAACTGAATTTCAGTTGTTCATAGCTTTCTTGGTTTAACAACAAGTACCAGTAGGGGTAAAAAATCCCATTTTGGACAACTTAGATTACTTGAAAGGACACCATGGAGATCGGAAAAGGGAGAATTTGATTGTGTCTTGTGAGAGCTTAAATTTGCAGATGCTTTACTATTTTATAGCCATGTAGGCATGGCTACTCCAGAAAAATGCAAATTTAGTAGTAAGCAACAAACAACATTTATTTGGATCTTCCAATATTACAGCCAGAAATCACTGCTTGTAGTTGGAATTGTACTTTAGAAATGAGTATGGATAATGACTAAAGGACCACTTAAAAAAAAAAAAAAAACAAATGAAAAAAATGAAGCACAAAAGAGAGGTACAGGACAGGAATGTGTGTTTAAAGATGGAGTCACACAAATCACTCACCTGCATATTTTAGTTTCCTTTTTCTTCCACTGAAATCTCATCTGAGTAATAATTTCGCAGTAAATTCAGTGTCATTGTTCACCACTTAATGTTGAGTAGGAAGAACCCAGTTGTGAGTAAGCACTTAAGGGAAACTGCTTTCAAGGTGGAAATACCATTATTTCGGGATTGCAGTCAGAGAGTGGCAATTGTTAAAAGAGTATATCAGGGAGTACTTCTTTACCTAAGTAATACAACAGCTCTATTTTTTCCTGGTTCCTTTCAGTCCAGCACTGTACAAACAGCAGCCAACCCCCTCCACATACTGGGTGGGTTTTATGTGTGGTGTTGCCTTAATTTCACATTCTAGATAACTGTTAACAACTTTCTAAAACTATTTTCAGCTTTAGATCCAGCTAAAGATCCATGTTTGAAGATGAAATGTAGTCGCCATAAAGTCTGTGTTGCACAGGATCAACAAACTGCAGCTTGCATTAGTCACCGAAGACTTACGCACAGGTAAATACTTCAAAAGTTAATCCTACAGACATTTTTTGTAGTGTTCATGGCTGACTTGTAAACCATAAATCCATTATACTTAATTTAATTACTTAACAACATATGAGCAGGGTAGAAGTGGATTTTAGAAGCCATTATGTATATATAATTTGATTGTAATGTTTACTATTTGATTTTTTTGAGCTAGAAGGTATACATATTTAAATACTGCAAGCTGCTGGTACAAATACATTTAAGGAAATACCCCCTGTGCCAGTACCAAAATGAATATAATTATTGTGATAGTATCCTACTGCTGTACATTACTTTGACGTCATCACTTCTTACATGAAGCTAGAGAACTCAAAACTGCCTGCTGAAGTGTAGGTAACAGCTTGATATGGTGTAAGTTCTTTGAGATTAGTGGGGTTTTTTTCCCCCCTCTTATTTTTCTCCTGTGCATTCTGATTTTCTTTGCATGCTGGACTGGTTAAATGTAAGGAGAAAATATATTAAAAATTCATGTATTTTTGTGGCTTTATCTGATGCAGAAATGAATATGAAGGACCTGAACCATACACTTAGTTGAGACATGACTGTTGTGTGCTAAGGAGACAGTGTCAAATTGCATTTTCAACTTGAGATTGTTCTTTTTTTCCACACTTCATTGTGGGAAACAGGACACAGTAGAATGGCTAAATTTCAATAAATTGATTTAAATAAGTGTCTGTTAAGTGCTTTACTCAGTAGGGGCTGAAAAAAGCTGAGGAAAATAAGACTTCCCTGTGTGTTGGAAGAGGATCATTTCAAGTACAGTTTAATGAATGATACAAGAAATGTTTTTCTGAGTGTCTAGTTATGTTAAATACATTCATCTGGAGCTTTTCAAACAAGCAAGATAGTACATAGTGAAAGGAAAAGTTTAAACTGTTCTCAATCTGTAGTTGTACTTGAAAAAAAAAACAGTATTTGTGAAGTTGCACCATTTATATTAAACAATTTCGATGCGGAGCTAGACATTTTAGTTTGATAAGGTAATATATATGGTGCAAGAATTATTATCAGACAAAGGTAGCCTGATTTCAACTGAAGTGTCAGGAATATATGAGTGTTAATTGTGAAGAGACAATATAATTTAAAATCCTGAGGTATTACATGTCATGGAAAACAATGAAAATAATGACAGTTCTAATTAAGTATACATGCAGTAGGTGACAACAGAAAACTCTTTTAGATTAGATGAACGTGCATACTCTGGTTGAATTAAGAAAGTTTTTGACATCAGCCTTTATCCCTGTATTATTCCTCTCACAATTCTTAGTACTTTTTAGAAAGGTAGTACTTTAAAAGACAAAACTTGCCTGAATATAATGCAGTCAATAATGGGAAACTTTGGAATGGCAGAAACTTGGTGATTGTAAAAGGCACTGTAAACCTAGTCTTGTAAGGTAGATGAAACAATTTTCTACCTACCTGTGCTGAGTCCAGGCAGGGTTTTCCCAAGCTTAGATCTCCCTATTCCCCCAAATTACCACATACAAGGAGAAATCATTTGCTTTGTCCTTTCTTTCCAAAAAGGTTCTTCATTCAGTTTCTGACCTTTTTGTGACATGGTGGGATTAAAATATGAATATCATAAACACAAGCAGTCATGTCTGCTGGGTCTCTTTACCACTACTGATTTTCTTTGCCCAACATGTTATTCCTTCAGATGTATCTAGGAACTCTTTATAAATAACTTGCCTATATATTTTAATTTGGACATTACTGCAGTATAAATCCATAGATATTCAAGAGATTTTTTTCAAGACTCTTGCAAAGGAAAAGTAGTTTAAAGTATGTGAATTGATACAGTGGCAAAGATAATCTCCAGGAGACTGTCAGGAGAGAGGAGACTATACACTTCCAAGATAAATAAAAAGTTTATGGGCACCTTTGGGCTACCCTCTGGTAAAGAGGCATGAAATACAGTTACAGCTGAATAGATTTTTCTGTAGTGTCATCAAGTCGAAATGTTCTGATTTATAGTTGAATTCTCTATTACTAGAAACAGGATTCCCAAGCAGCCCTGTTACCTAGTTCATAATTCTCTGTTTATAAATTCTGTTACTTTCTTTAGGTAATAGCATAAACAGAGAAGTTGCTAATCAGTGAAGACTGATAATTGTATCAAGTGGAGGACTCAATTTAGTAATTTCTTTTGCTGTTTGTAAGAAATTAACTTGCAGGAAAAACACATAGGCATAGACACATTATTCAGTCTGTGCTGTCCTGGGTGTTCTTCTCAATCTCCAAACTGTTGTGGACAAGTTTGGATTACTGAGGGCCCCTCAGTACCACAGTGAATAGGTGCATATCCCAGCCACCTGCAAGGCTGGTAGTGATGTGATATGACAAGGTCCCAACAGGATTACTTAATGTGACAGCACACTTTAGGGATGATTCTACCTGTGCTTGCAGAAGTACTAAAATTTCTATTAGCTTGGGCATCTCAGCACTGTGATCTTGCTGCAGTGGGCTTGCATTTCTATGGTTTAAAAACCATCTACTGTGTCTGACTGTCCTTTACGTGGAGTTGTGGGTCAGGCAAGCCTATGGTTTTGCTCTTTCCTCAGTTTGCATGGCAGCTGAGGTCATGGTCTCCCCTCTGTCTCCTCTCAAGGCTCATTTCCTTTCCTGGTAGACTGCCAAGATGGCAAGTCCTCTTCTAGCACACTCCTGCAGGGCCACAGCACAAGAGCTTCCTTTATGTGCTGTCCTGGAAAGGCTGAATAGCATTTGGCAAAAAGATGAAATGTGTTGTAGATCGCTGGTCATGAGCATATTGGAAGTACCCGGACTCTGAAGACACAGGGACATGCTTAAAGGAGCAGCGTTTTTGTTGGTAGCAGGTAGCAGCATTTGCATCTCTGCTGGCTTTACCTGTGTTGGGAGCTGTGTTCTGTGTGCTACACACTTAGCTCTGTGCTGTGAAAGAAAGATAATGTACTTGAGGGGAAAACATGCAGAATATGTATTTAAACGTAGTTCACATTATTGCCATGTGAATTGCTGTGGAAAGGGAGTATCTGCTAGCACTAGATTGTGTCACAAATGGGTAATTCAAACTATGGTGTAAAATAGAATTTTCATTGATTCTTTGAAATCTGGGAATTTGTTATTAACTTTTCCTTTTGACTCAATGGTGTTTTGCCTCATTGTGCTTTTCAGTTTATTTTCCTTGGTTAAGTGAAAAGGCTTTACTCATAAAAAATCCTGTAAAGGATCTTTGCATGAAATAATGAAATGCTATGGAGTATACCTTATTCAGTTACACATACAACTTGCAGAATATGAAATACGATATTGTTTATGCTGGGATGTGTTTATGTGAGTGTTATGGTGACAGGCAGGATATTCATCCCACTAAGAGAAATCATCTACTCATCTTAGTTTCCAGTCTCTTCACTCTCAGGAGATTTAGTTATTAGCATCTGTGGTACTAAGAATCTCTGGCAACTGTGAACTTTGGGAAGAGGAAGGAAGTTATGTGAGTATTTCACCAGAAGATAGTTGGGCAGGAATAAAAACGGATGAGTTAGAGGAGCGAGCTGTAGGTGGTAATGGACATGTCATAATGCCCTCAATGGAATGTGTGCTTTTTGTATATTTAGCACAGCAGGTGGTAGAGATAAATCCTTAAATCTCCATGTACTTCCTTAAATCTCCATGTACTTCTTGTTGCCACTTTTGAGCAAGGAAACAAAGCATATGTGCAGACACCACGACATGCAGGAGCTCATTAAGGCCCTGCAAGCTGGTGAGTAACCAGACTCAGAAAACTGGAAAAGCTAGTCCAGTGGTGACCTCTCCTAGATTTACAGGTCCTGATGATAATGTGTTAACTTTCTTTTAGATTTGAAACAGACAATTATGATATTGACACATACTGTAATTTTCACTAAGACTGACATTCTGTGAATAGTAGGCTGCATTACTAAGCCAGTAGGTTAGCTGGAGATGAAGAGCAGGAGAACTTGAAAAAATGGGAAGGATTGCTCCCCAGCAGAGAATTTTAATTTTAAGCATAACAATAAACATGGGGCAGTGCCTATGGTTTCAGGTTAATTACTTTTATTGGAATCCTTTTTGTACTCATGTTTGTCAGAAATACTTAAGCCTAACACTTAAAGGTGAAAGAAAGAAAATGTGGGCTCTGTCTTCTTCAAATGTTTCTATTTGCTTTTGTTGCAAATCAGCTGTAGGAGAGAATTTATTAAGGAGATTAATTCAGTTGAGTCTTAGTTATTGTACAGCCCATTCCAGGAAACTGGTGAAGACTCTCTCAATATGATTTGTCTAAAAGTTCTGAAAATTAGGAAATTGTGAAACAGTTTTGGGCCAAAAATCACGTTTCAAGTAAACCCCAATGTCTTTGATATATTAGAACCTGGTGACTAATCTTGTACTTACTCATTGATCCTAGTGGAATCTGATAAAAACCAGTCTCTTTTTCTTCTTCCATAAGTAGAAGAAAAGTACTGTGTGAAATTGTTTGCATACATTTAATCAGTCAATGCTTGGAGGTATTAAATTCTTCAGTGCATTGAAGGTGTGTGCAGTTTTTCTAGGCTATCTTTTTTATGAATTCCCCACAAGACACAATACCCTCTTGCCTCCATTGTGAAGGTCCTGCTATAATCTTACAGTTTGTTTATGTGAATTGTGCAGATCAGCACTACAGCTCTCTGCTATGGCAGAAATAGATTGCATTTGTCTCTGCCATAGCATGTTAAGATGGAATAACAGTGTTTAAAGACCTGACAGCACTTACCTGTGTAATGATATGGAACTCCCTATTTCTTTGGATTTTTTACTTTTTCCAATCAGTTATTCTTAGTTTTCGGAGCAGAAAGCAGTAGTAACTGGTTCCCAGTAAATATTAACTAAGCCACAAATTCTGGTGCTACTAGCAATTCTAAAAAGACCCTCACCCCATTTTATTAAAGTAAAGGTTGAGGTAGGAGTGGTGACTTTTTCATGGTAAAAGCATTTCAGTTACAGATGTTGATCAACTGGAAAAATAAGACTTCACCAGTCCTGAATAGACAGTAACAGTAAGAAAGCATTTCTCTAAGTTTAAAGTAAGAAATAAAAAATCATAGTAGCTCTTCTTCTATTAGAGCTCCACAAGGCAGGTTCTAGAGAAGTGTGCAAACTGAATATCTGTAAGGTGCTCAGCTGAGCAGAGGTGAGCAGTATAAAAGGCCTAATGATATAGAATTCACTCTCTAAGAATGAGTGATTCTTCAGAGTCCTGTGAAATGAAGTTAGATTTAGTGACAATAGTTCCTTGCCCCAAGGCTGTGTGGAGTAGGACCTGAATTTAGAGATTAATAAAAATTCTGTAATATTTCTGCCTATGGGTGCAGTCAGCAAGTTATAACAGTTTCACTATTAAAGTGTATTAAAGAGTATCACTTTATTACAGACTCACTGAAGATGATAGTGGTAAAGGTGTTGCATCACCTAATCCAGTTTATGAAGGTAGAGGATTTGGATAGCTTCATAGATTTTGTGGCAGCATTTAATCTTGTTACAACTTCCTTCAGGGTTTTGGTTTAAATGGCATTTTGAAGTGCTTATTTAGTTCAAGTCATTGGTCATCTAGACCATTATCTTGCCTTGGACTCTGTCCTCTTCCAGTTTTCTCAAGAATGTGGAAAATCAGTCTAAGTACATTTAATATGAGGCAGATTTTCTGAAATTTTTCCCTGTGTTTGGTCACTTTAGTGCTTTAATTTGAGAAAAATGTTCCATCTCAGCTTGGAAGTGATGCATGTTTGATCTTGGATGGAGCATGATGTGGATTAGCCTGGATGGTGTGACAGAAGCTCAGAGTTACACTGTGAAAGAAAGCCAAAACCTCTTCTGTTTCTGTTTGTGCATGGCTGAGATTATGCTCCCAAGCAGAAAAGGTGAAGAAGTCAAAATATGTAAGAGGCTTATTTGTGTCTATGTGTGAGAAAAATTCACACACATAATGCATACATGTACATATGTATGTGCACATACATATATATGAATATATGTGTACACATGCATATGTATTGTTTTGTTTATAGTGTATGGATACCTGTATCGCAGATTTTCAAAGCATCATACTTTTGAACCTGAGGTATTTATTTTGCTATCTTTGCTCCTTTGCAACAAACTAAATTTCTGATTAGAAAAAGAAAATGGATGTAACTGCAAATCTGTAGTTGTGTTAAAGTAGTCTGGGCAGTTTTGAAAATAAATCTATTAGGGCTGATATAGAAGATTTTCTCATTTGGTTGGAAAAGAAGGAAAAAGAGCAGAGAAGAAGGAACTGTATAGTTTTGTAGCTTTCCTGTAATTTAGGTGCTGCAATGTTTTATTATTTAAATAAAAGCCCAACAAAACAAACTTTCAAAAAAATGAAGGAAAACAAAGGACTTGCTTTGGTGAGATTTTGTGAAAGTTGCAAACACCACTATTTAGGATGTCATCATTTCACATTGTAATGCTGCTGAAGAAGTCCAGCTGGTGCAGTTAAGTCCCTTATTGGAAATTTTAGTCTGATTCATTACTATGATTTGTAGTTGTACACAGAAACACCTAATCATTCTTATCCTCCAAACTCTATTGAATCTGCTGAAGGCTTTCTGGTTCTTTGCATAATTTGTGCTGCCAGTCTGCCAGTTTGGCAGTGTTTCAAGCTTGTTTTTGTTTGCACAGGAAGTGATGCTGCACGTAGGCTGAGTTTACAGTAATTCTTTTGTAATAGGCTAATGAGCAACACTACTTCATTCACAATACTAACATTATATAGCTTTGATTAGACCAATTATTGTGTAACTATGCCATTGTGATCATACTTGCACTCTACAAAGTAATGAAAAGGAAATTTGATTAGCTGTAGCTTAGTTGAACTTGCTGAGGAAATAATTTGGATTTTGTGTGCTTAAAAGACATGAAAATTTGCATATGTTGGAGGTTTTTATAGCTATGAAATTTAATTCATTAAAGTGAGAAAAATGAAGCTTCTTTTTTTACTCTCCATTTCATTGGACTGGGGAGGAAAAAAGGTGACTAACACGGTGCATCATACATTCTGCATGTATTGTGAAGGCCTGTTAATTCCTTGGTGAGCTTGTGTTTCCTCGATTAATGTTAGTAGGGTTTATGGGTTCACAGCTGAAGGAAAACAGGGTCCTCTCATGGAATTCCTTCTCTCTCTGTATGGAGCTTTTGCTAAGACTAGTGGAAGAGTGGAAGACACCTGTGTCAATTGCATTGTATATTGCAGTATCAGTGTTGTCCCTATCAGCCTTACTATTTATTAAGGTTGTTACTAAGCCATACAGTATTTCTACTTCTTGATGTCCAGCTTCAAAACTCAAAAATTGCTGTCCTTATGGAAAAAAACCCAAAACCAAATGTATCCAACCCCTGGCATCCTCAAACTGTGTCTGTAAAAATATTAATGTGTTAATGTTCTGGTTTTTTGGTTGGTTGGTTGGTTTTTTAAGTATGTAAAGCAGACTTTAAATAAAAGAGACCTAAACAGAGCCTTTGTATTCTATTTGTTATCAGAACAGGAGTTGTCCACTATACTTTCCCCATTCAAGAATGTCTGATATGCCTTTTTTAAGTAAAATGTGGAGCCCTGTGCTAGACTAAATCATATGGACTTTAGTAAGTCCTGGATCTACTCATTTTCTACCTGCTCCAGCAAGAAGCTTGTTGAGCTTCTCAGTTGCCTGTAGGAGAAAGAGGGTGCCCTGGATAATCAGTGTGCATGATGATTTTTTTGTGATCATGGGAGTTCTACTTAAAAATTCTGCAATGACATTATAAATTAGGATTGGATTTTTTTTTTTCAGGAGTATGGATTTCAGGCTTCTTGTATTTCTGTCTTGCTTTTAGTGGCTGAGGGCACACTCAGTTCTACCATCTCCTAAGAAGCAGCGAGTTAGGACATTTCTGTTCATAAACTAGATAACAGGAAAGAATGTGACTAGGAAACGTGACTATTTAAGAAAGCTTTGCGGGTAGAGTGTACAATTTGACTAATCCTGAGGCATGTTAATGTACTCTTGTATTTGTGAAAAATGGTGTGTCATCTTTTGTTGTGTTTTAAAAAGGTCTTTTTCCTTACAGTATTCCTGAGAATCTACTTTAAATGATGGGGTTTTTTGCTAAAAAGATTAGGAAGAATCATGAAGACAGCACTTTTAAATTACTTCTCTGCCCCTAACTGTGAAGTTGTGATTGCAGTCCACAGCAATGACTCACTGTGTACAACTGTAAACAATGAAATAATACAAAATTACAAGAATAAAATCTTTGAGTATTCCTTTATTATAAAAGATAGGTAAAGTGAATTCAGAAACATTTGTTCAATGCCCCTTGTAATCAGTTAATGTTTAATTTGGACTTTCTTTGTGGGTTGTGTTTTCAGGGGTTTGATTTTGTTTTTTTCTTCTTTCAGTATTACTAAAATACTGTAGTACTAGGTAATGGAACACAGTAGAACTTCAGGACACTTGTATATGAAGGATTCTTTCACAGGTTTCGAAATTTGATTTTGGTTATAATGAGGTGCTTTTATTACTACCTAGCATCAGTTCTTATGCATTTCATTTTGTGTGAAAGTTGTGGTTCATAAGTTGTTTTTACAGACTCTGAATACATCTGTTGTTTTGCTTAGGTATCAGTGGTGGGAAAAGCATAGTGTAAGAAACTGAGTAGGAGTGCTGTTCAGGGAATAGAAAGCATTGTACTAATTTCCGTTTATGTAAAACAATACATTTAAGGTTTCCAATGTTGAGAAATACATTAAGTGTAGTAGCTGAAGGTGTTTGTTATCATCAAATGAAGTATATGCATATATTGCTACTTTACAGTAAAATGTATTACTGCTTTTGGAAATCAGTGTACTCAGGATGCTAAAGACGTGTCTGGAGTCTCTAAATGTTTGTGTTTATTACATGGTGAATTATATAAGGGGATTTTCTGTCTTGTAGTATTTTTATCTTTTGTTTAAAATCAAATGCTAAAACCCTTTTAATGTGTCCAGATTGTCTAAGGTAGGTTTGCTTTACAAAATGCTGTAGTCTGCTACAGGAGAACAGAAGTATTTTGCTTAGGTATGTAGCTTTTGCTACAGACTACTGTATCTTTTATATTAGATTCTTATTACCTAAAAACAAGTGTCTTTTTTTTGGTCTTCATTTTGTGTCAAAATCTACAGACTGTAGCACATCATGCAAATACTTTTCCTAAAACACCTATGCGTCTTCTGTATTAGTACTATTACTAATGATAACGATAATGAAGAAGTCTTACAATCACAGTACAGTTAAGGCTGGATTTAAAGCTTCCTACATCTGTGGGATCTGCTGCCTTAATTCAGGCACTATCTGTCCAGTGGTTTCAAGAGTTACTTTGCATTTATTGCACATGCACAGACTATCCACATGATGTGTGGCACTGTAGATTCCATGTCCAGAAATCTCAGAGAAATACTCAAATTCTGTCTAAACAGAACTCCTGAGGGAGGCAAAGAAGAGATTGCACCTCAGGAAACCTGAACTCAGAGTAGCTGTGACTCCAGTGTATTCTGGTTCAATTCCTTTGAGGGATATTTCTTTCAAATACAGGCCTCCAATGATACTTTTGAACATTCAAGTGCAGGTACACTTTAGGGGTAAAATTTATATAAGCATTTTATAATAGTAGAGTGTGTTTTTTTACAAGATTGCAAAAGTGCAAAACATTCAGGATGTGTCCTGGTTTTGTAGACTGAAGTTGCAGATGCAATATCAACAATGCTATCACTTTCCTAATACACGAAGGCTTGCAATTCCTACACTGTCCCATAAAACAATAAAAAACAAACAAACAAAGCCATTCCAAATCAAACTAAAAAAATTATAAATAAAAAGAAGCCTCAATTCTCTCCTGTGTTCAGGACAACTTTTCTCTACTAACTAAATGAGGTAGAAAGATCAAGAGACTGCTGAACTGGTTCATAGCACCTATGGATCAAACCATCCAAAATTATCATCTTGGAGAATATGTATTCATCAATGCTTAATTTTTTCACTGTTATTTAAAATTATTTAGTTCTTTGTGTCTTTGAGCATGACTATGTATGGGGCATAATTTTTCTGTTCTGCCTTCTAATTACTATTCTTTCTCCCTTAACTGTAGATTATTTTAATTCAGAGTCTAAAATATCAACTGTTGTAAAATACAACCTTTTGAATCTTAGGCATAATGCCTCTGGGAAAGATGTTTCACAGAGAAATATACCAGTGTGGGCTTTTTCTTGTCAGAGAGTTTCATATGTGTCAACATTGAAGATAATTATTGTAATTTAGGGATTACTTAATTTCTTGATCATCTGAAGATCTGGGCACCTAAGTGTTTCTGAAAACATTTGCACACCTTGAATGCATTCCCCTTGCCTTTACCTTCACCGTTTGCACATTAATTGCAGATGAATGCTTGTAGTACTAAGATTTGCATACTTATGAAAGCTGATTTGAAGTTTTGTTTCCTAGATTCAGCACTAATTATATTTCTTTTTCTTTTGGGCCTTCATGTTAAATACAACCTCAGACATCATCTCTTTAACTCTAGACTCATTGGTGCAAGGTAGAAGCAAATAAGAAAAAGATTGAGAGGAGATTTAAGCTGGGCAGTAGGGTGATAAACATAAGATTACAGGAAAGTGGTATCCTGAGGTTATCAGTGATTGATTTTGCATATTTGGAGTATGCTACTAGCATCTCTGAAAGGTATGAAGGCACAGCCAAGATCCTCTGATAAAACATACATGCTAGGAAGTAGAGGTGAGAGCTTGTTGTTCCCTTATTCATTATTAGTGAACACTGGAGACCTCTATACTGTTGAGCTTCCTACCCATACAGTGCTTTCACTGAGAACTCACAATAGTAACATTTCTAGAGTAATTACAGCACTTTTTTGTACACATTTGAGATATCTAGAAAACTGAATTTCTTTCGTATTCTAGATGTGTACTGATATCTAAAATTTTTATGACATCCTATA
Source organism: Turdus rufiventris (assembly GCA_013186435.1). NCBI lineage: Eukaryota > Metazoa > Chordata > Aves > Passeriformes > Turdidae > Turdus > Turdus rufiventris. The sequence continues at coordinate 3,783,669 of PYHW01009837.1, read as the reverse complement.
ACTTTTTGCTTCAAAGTAAAAAATGCTGGAGGTCTTTTACCTACACTGCAATATTTTTGTCATGCCCTAATTCATCTCTCCAGTCTTCAAATTGTAAACCAAGATAATTTCTGATAGAATCAGTAATTGGTTGTATGTTCAACTGAGAAGCGAACACAAGGGGTCATTATGAAGACATTGGATAACTTATGCAGATGCAGTGGTTATAAAAGCAAACAAAACAGTGGAAATTTGTAAAGGATTGTAAAGAGAATAGTCTGTAAATGTGAAGAAACAGTTTTGAGTGAGGTCTCACAATTTATTTAATAACCCTGTTATCTATGGCCACCTTGATAAATGACACATACCAGAAACAAACACTTCTGAGCTGCTGAAAATAGGATTAAAGACCTAAAGAGATGTCTGGATGAAGACACTGGAAAATGGGCACTTAACTAAGAGCTAACTTAGTAATAATGACTATGACAAGATTTTATTTCTGTAATCAATGCTCAGTTGCTTAAATTTACTCTCATAATGAAGGAAAGGGGAGAATACATGAGGCAGCAGATTCCAAAAATTTTTTAAGAACCTGTTTAATTTTGAAAGACACTACTGCCACAGAGCTCTTGGTCCTCATTGTGGTTGAAAGGAAGATTGGAAAATGTGTGCATGAAGGGCTAGAGACATCCTCTAATCTGGCATGCAGGTAAGACAACTGATTTTGCTGGCATGTGATAAACCTGTTCTTCACAATAGAGTTGTAAGTTTTGCTTCTGGTCACTTTACTCCCAAGTTCCTTTTAGCTGTTCCATTAAGCTGTTCTTTCCAGCTGATTTCTACAAGGAGGTTCTATATTTCATCAGCAGACTGGACACTAGTCCAATTAGAGACCACAATTTACTGTCTTACTAAAGTAATTTAGATACCAAAAGATGCAGTTATTTATGCATGTCGAGCTAAGTTATGAAATAGAGAAGGAAAAATGCTACTGGAAAAAGTAGCACTGTGTGCTCTCAGGATTTTTAAAATAGAAGAAATCCTTCTTTTGTGCAAACAGATGCTTTCCCAAGCACGTTAGGAAATGCTTTTTTTTACCCCACAGTCGGGGCAGAAAATAGCTATTTCCATTTGTCATCTCTCAATAGATTATTTTTTCTTTTTCCATGTAACCACAGCATTTTTATCACTCTTAATGCATTGTGATTTTGTGACTTCAAAGCTGAATTTGTGGCTGGTCTTCTAAAGCAAAGTATTTGGGAACAAGTTCAGCTGTGAGGCTGAGTGGTGATTTTTTTGTTTTGCAGAGTCATGACTTTGATGATGAAATTAGTCAGCTAAATCAGGATCAATATTGTGTTACGGTATGCAGAGTGCCAGGGTTGTCCAGCTGAGACACCAACAAGGGCCCTGGTTGTATGAAAATGTAGACCCTCTAAGAGTGATTAGGCAGAGGAAAAGGTGAAGCCTTAGGTATCTGATTTTTCAGTTTTTCTGAACAGTTGGAAATATTTTTGAATTACTCAGAGAATTTTCCAAATTTTGTGTGGCGCAGAATGAAGGCATCAAAGTAGAGAGTCCTGAAAGCTGAACCGCAATTCCTTTTGTGTTACCATCCCAGAAATATTGATTATTGCTGTTTTACCTTTTGTAGCATGCTTTTTTGTATATTTAAGAATTTCTTTTAGCATTTTTGTTGTAGTTCTGTTTACTTTTTTTCTCTCACTTTAAATAACTCTTCTCCATTTTTCTGTATTACTTTTCTTCATCACAGTACTTGGTGTTTTCACTCAGGATGACTTATTATTTATTCAGTCATATCCAGTAAGAGATGCTTTATGCTGGCTTGAATGAAGAAATAGATGATGTATTATCCTGTAGGTACCGTTTTATGGGACCCACATTTGAGTAATTGAGGAAGGAAGAAAGAAAAAGTAAGGAAGAGTCTATGCTGTTGATGTTTTGTGAACATTAATAGAAAAGGAAAAGGTATTAAATTTGAAACATTACTGACTTCTTAATGGCAGAAAAAGAAGTTATGTCCAGTTGTTTTCCAATCAGATTATTTTATGGAATCAAATTGAGTTTGTTTTTTTGTTATAGATGTAAAGGGAAATATAGCACCAGCATAAATAATAAAAGAGAACTTCTGTCATGCTAGGCTAAATAATGTAAAATAACATTACAGTAGTTAGTAAAACTACTTTTGACAGTATTATTGACAATTTGTTTTTCAGTGATATTCTGGCACACATATTTCATCATGGATATGTCTGGTTTGTATTAAATTTTCATCTCCAAAATGATCTATGTGTGAATTATCAGACTAGAAAACCTCACATTTTAAATCTTTGATTTTCTTGCCTTGAGCGATTGCACAAATAATCTTTTATGTTTTAAAAATACCTTTGTTTATAGATGACAATGAAAGTAGCAAAGTTTTGTTTTAAACTGTTTTATTTCCAGTGCAACAGTGACTGTATCTATCTCTGAGGGTTTAATGTCTATGACAAAAGCATATTAATAAGTAAAACAAACTGCATATTATTTAAATTTTGAATATTTTCAAGCTGTAAAAATCATCACTTGCAATATATAAAAAAGCTATATTGCTTCCTAATTGTGAAGGGAACTTTTTCCCCCAGTGAGAGTTGCTGTTGACAATCCTTGGATTTGATCTGAGGTAAAAGAGTATTACAAATTAAAACTAGCGTTTAGGGAACAACAAGTATTATTGCAAAATATGGCCAAGTTTTTAAGAACAAGGGCAAACAAAAGCAATATGCAGCCAAAATGGAGTCTGTGCAGTTGTTGCTCTTTCTTTTAGTACATTTAGCTAGTGCAATACTTTGTTGAACTGGGTTTTGTATTTTATCAGTTTTGCCCTCTTCTCCCATGAAGTTTATCTAAACAGATGTTGATACTAGTTTAGTGAATTTGTGCATATTTGCGAATATGAGTGACCACGGTGTACAGGTGTGTTGCACAGTGGGTGTGTAATAGAAGCTCTCTGATAGTTTGGACTTACCATGGCAAACATGGATGTCATTGCCTAGGCAGGCTTTGCCCTGATCTTGCTCAGTGAGATCTGAGGAGAAACACTCCTGACCTATGACAAACTGAGTCTTCAGTAGTAAGCAAGGAGAAAAAAGAAAAAGGAAATGCTTTATATTCTTTCAATATAAAAGAATATCAGTGGAATAAGTTAGTATATTGCAACAGATGATCCTCCATGGCTAATTGTTTGACAATCTGTTTTTGCTCATTTGTCATCTTACTATATACTTGTTGCTATATGTTTTGTCTGAGCAGACCTCTACATGATAAAAGCTTGTAAGCTCTATCTTCCCATTTTCTGATGTTATCAGACATAATTCATAAACTCAGAAGACATCTTACTGGCAGGAAAGATAATATCAAGCTGAAAAGCCTTTCTGTTTCTTTTTTGTTTGTTTTTTCTCCTCTCCCTCTGCAGGAGTGAGAAAATTGGTGCTGATAGGTGCTCTTCCATCTAAGGAGCACTTAGAAGATTACAGCACAGTAAGCTGACAGTTGTTTACATGATCTGAAAGAATTCTCTCTTTCACAGACATGCCATAGCTATTAACCTGTGCCAGAATACAGAACTTCTGTGAGGTACTGATTCACAGATATAGATAATTCTATTAAAAACTCATGAACTGTAAAGCAGTGCTCTTTTAGCACCTGTTTAACAACACCATCTGAAAACATCACAGCCTTTGTCAAAAGTGACCTAGAGTAAACACAGTAGCAAAACTAGTTTGAGATAATAGTTCTTTAGTTTTAATTTAAATACCATATAGATAGTACTTGCAATCCTGAGCACCATTGCATAACACAATTTTCTGTCTGTGTGTGCTATATCTTGGAATTTGTAACCACAGACAAGTTATTATCTTTATAGTTTTGAACTTATTTTGGCTGTAGAATTAAGGGCAAATAATACTAGCAGTAGAATTATCAAGACTGCTGGCCTCTTTGAAGCTTTGTTCATAGAATGGTTTGGATTGGAAGGAACCATAAAATCATGTAGTACAACCCTCCTGCAATGGACAGGAGCACCTTCTACTAGACCAGGTTTCTTAAAGTCCTATCCAGCCTTGAGCACTTTCAGGGACAGGCCATCCACAACTTCTCTGGGCAGCCTGTTCCAGTGCCTCACCACTCTCATAGTGAGGAATTTCTTTCTGTATCTGATCTAAACCTAACTTCTTTCAGTATAAAGACATTAACCCTTGTCCTATTCCTACATGCCCCTGCATTGCTCCTCAGCACCAGGCGGTAGATAATACGTAAAGAGGTCTTTTACATGGTTTTCTTGTTTAGCAGAATTATTCTTGATTTAGATAGATTATGAGTCCAGTTTAAAGTTGTTTAATGTAAATGGGTGTCCAGGGTAGGTAGAATTATCTTACACAGTTCCTGTAATATAGCAGTTTAAAGTAAAAAATCCCACTTTTACTGTTTAAGCAAATGAGTTGTGGTACTTTTGGAGGAAGGGAGAACAATAAATTAAACCTGGCAGATTTAAGAAGTTGAGCTGTGGGTGGTGGTGCATCAACCACACAGATGGACATACTGATGATTGGAGTTAAGTACTGTACAATAAAAGTTGAAACAGGGGTTGTGGAGCAGGCAAGTATCTCTCACTCTAAAGCTGTGCTAAAGAGCAAAGAAAATTTATTAAAATGGATGGCTGCAAAATTTTGTGCCATAAAGGGACTCTGAAGCAACCCAGCATAACTTACGCAGTTAAGGGATATTCAGATCCCTGAATATGAATACTTTGAATGTATTCTTTGTAGAAGTGTCTTATTATTCCTCACAGGTGTAATGAGAAACTCAGAATTGCTAAATACAATCTGGAGAGACATACAGCTCCTTATGTCCCTCCTTAAGTTTTTCAGTTTTGGTTCAAAGAATATTTATTTAGTTACCTTCTTACTATTCAGAAATTGATCAATAACTGATATTTTCTACCTGTAATCCTACCTAAAGAGTTGAGTATAGAGAAGATAAATTTAAGTCATTGACAGAGCAGACATACATTGATAATATTAAAGGAAGAAAATGGGAATCCTTCTTTCAGGTATTGATTACTGTGATGCTTGTAAATGGATTTTTCTTCCTTCTTTTCTGTCTTTATTTTTAAGCAGACACTGTTACTGATCCTGCATGAGGGAAGAAAGAGCTGTGGACAGCAGGGGTGCAACCTGAACTTGCCAAACAATGAGAAAGATAGATTGCATGAGAATCACTCTGCAGGGTTCTGAATCTGATGAGCAGAATATCATTTTACTCTTATAGTGGTGAAAGAACATTTTTGTGGCAACCAGTGTTTTGAACGAATAGGAAAAGTAGCTATTTTCTAGTGAAAATTATTCTGTAATTATGTTCAACATAAAATAGTAAGTGTTGCAGGAGTAGACATCCTCATATTAATATCAGTCAAAATATTGTTACTATTTGTCTACTTTGGGTTGTAGAAGTGATTATTATTTATTTGACTGTTTCATTTGTTTTAATTTGTTTGAGGTTTTTTTGTGTTTAAATTATTTTTATTCACTCAGTTTTTATAAATCAGAAGCATTAAGGTGCTCTCTAATGAAAACTGTGACTTTAATTGGACTATCAAATGTAGGTTAGAGAAAGCATCATATTATGCAAAATAGATTCTGAATTAATAACTTTGAATTCTCTCAATAGTAGATATGTAATAATTGAAAAATTTAAACCATTACCCTACTCGGAGTTTTGCAATTGCTAAATATGTTGATACATAAGACCCCCATTTAAGTGATTATAATCAAATGAAATTATTGTACTTTTCTTACTGTTAGGGAATTTTGGATTCCTGTTCAGAAAACAACTAAGAATTTAAGATCTGACACAATACCCTGGTTATTAGATTTAGTTCTTAAAATTATGTCTATTGACTGAAGAGAAATATTTGCTGTCTTAATAAAAAGGTTTCTGCTTTATTAAATAATGTGTAAGAGAAAAAAGAAATTACTCTCGCTTCTGTATTATCTGTTTTAGAAAATGCTGAAAAATGTCTACTTTCCTTTGGAACACAAATTGATGTCTTTTTCCAATGGAATGAATACGTATTGAATATATTTATATTCAAAGAAGTAAAGTATTAACTGAGTAAACACAAAATCTATATAATGTTCAGTCTTTGCAAAGTAGAAAATGATAGGTTTAAAATGTGTTTAGTAATTCTTTTGGCTTTATGAAATTAAAACAGTTCCGAGAAAAAAGAAATAAATATCTCTAAGAAATTATTAAAATTGCATTATGACAAGGTCAAGCACTTAGATTAGCATAAAAAGCGGTTATGAAAGACATTTGCATATCTTGGTGATCAAAGGTGAAGTCTCAGTTCATAAGTTAATATACACTATTAAAAATCTTTTAAAAATAATGCATAATTGCTTTACAAAAGTGGGATATGTGTGTGTATGAATCTCAATTTCTTTTGTAATATTGAGTACAGTAATTTTATGATTATATGCCATACCTGATTGTAAGCTGCACGTCCGGGTGTCGGCAATGTTTAGGTCTTCATCTATATATAAGCTGCACCTGATTTTAAGTCGCACTTTCGTTCGCAGCAAGGACCCGTGTGCAACAAAGTAACGAATTAGTAAGGGAATTGCGTGATCGCAGGGTTTGCTGGCTTGGCTCAGGGCTGGGTGGGCTCGGCCCCCTCGGCACTGCCGACAGCTCGGCGCTGCGGCTCGACGGGGCCACTCAGGGCTGGCCGGGTGGCGCTGCTTTGGCTGCCGCTGCCGCTTGGCAGAGGAGCCTGGTGCTGCCCTGACCGCTCTGCGGCACAGAGGCGGCTGGTGCTGCCCCGGCTGCTCGGTGGCATAGAGGTGCCCAGTGCTGCCCTGGTTGCTCAGCGGCACAGAGGCGTGCGGCGCTGCCGAGGCCACTTGGCACAGAGGCAGCCTGTGCTGCTGCCACCGCTGCTCAGCAGAGCTGCCTGGCACTGCTGTGGCCACTGGGCTCACTTGCCCCGGCCCAGCACTGCTCTGCGGTGTCGTGGGAGTCCACTCCCCCCGCCGCATAACAGAGTAACCAATTTGTAACAATAGCGCGATCGCGGCTTTTACTGGTAGGTGCTCAATTCCCGAGCTCAGCTCGGCCCACGGCTTGCAGTTCCGGGTTGGGAAATTTCCGAACTTTGTTCATATATTGGCCGCTCTGAAATATAAGCCGCACTTCTGGGTTGTGACCAGAATTTTAGTCAAAAGGGTGTGGCTTGTATTTGTGAAATTGCTGTATATATTATATCAAGTAAAATGTGTATTAGATTTTTGAGGCTTCAATTCTGGATGACTTAAAATTGTGAGCATCTCGTGTAGTCACTAAATCTATTAAAATCTGTGCAACTTTATTTCTATCAGTTTGTGTTGTAAAAAATTTAACTATTGATTATTACTGAGATATGTCATGGAATGTTTAAGATTTTATGCATAAAAAATTAAGCTTTTTTTTTTTTCTTTTAGCAACGCTTAAGTAACATTTGTAAGTTAGGAGATCCTTAGTTTCTTACCATTTGTTGAATGAGTAAAAGTACATATATCCACTGAAAGGAAAGAAGTCTTGTTTAGGTCAATTCTTATAAAAAGTACAGGAAGTCCTCTAAAAACTTGAATTAGGAAAAACAGTAGGTGAGTTGATAAGCTTAAAAATTATGAATTCAATGGTAATTTTGTATGATTTCTAATATGTGAAAACAATACATCGTAAAGAAAGCATCTTTATAATTTATATTATGACACTTTCTCGTACAATCTCAAAATAATTGAAAGACCTTTTTCTGTAGCTTTACTGTTCTCCAGCTTCTACACTGGAGGCCAAAATAACTGTGCTGAAGAGCCAAATTAGACATGCTGTGATAGGTGGATCATTCTGCTGTGTGTAAACAAACACCTGCTTCATCCAAGGCTTCCTTCCAGCTTATGCTTAACTTGTGAAACTATCATGATCTTTGCTCTCTGGACCACTTCATTCAAGTAGTTTTTACAGGGCACAAAGGCCCTGTAGGCAGAATACAGAAAAGTATAAAATTATTTGTTGCCAAATGGACACAACATTTATCTGGAACTAATTTCCTGTTAGACTGTGCTGATGATGCTTTCCACCTCTTTCCAGATACTCAGTGGGTCTTTGCTGGCCAGAGAGTTCCAAGTATAACATGTTGACTTCCATGGCTCATTGAAATGGACTGATCCTCAGCGTTGTTTAAAATTCTGTCTCTGTTTTTACTTTTATAACTTTCCATGTTTGTCGCTTGTTTTCCCTCCGCTCCTGACTGACCTTGTTCAACAATCTTTGTTCTGTCTGCAGTTTTACCTTTCTTACATTACATGGTTCCACACCACCTAGTTTCTGATAGTTCTTCCTCACAATTTAGTAGTTTCCTCAGTAATGTGTGCCAAGGTTATTCATCCATTTCCTATTAAAACCTCAATCATTAGGAAGGCTAGGTACTTAGCTGTGAGTTAACTGGGATATATATTCCATTCTTCCCTATTCTCATTATCTGAACTGCAGATGTTTGTGGGGTGATAGAGTGTGCTTCGCTGCTTCATTGACCAGCATACCTAGATTTCCTAGAGACAGTGAGAATATGGTTTATGCTCAATTCTTACCTTAAGTGTGTGAGTCTAAAGTTTTGACAGAGTTTGTAGCTCAGGACATCCAATTGGGGTTTGTAGAGTAAGTAGGAATAAAAGGCAAAACATTCACAGAAGTCATACAGCAAATGAAAGTGTGGGGTAAAAGTGGTAAATACTAATTCATTTAGTAGTCTTATTATCTAGATATTGTTTATGCAAGTGTGCCTCAGTTGTTTCTCTTGAAGTAATTTTATCAATCTGCTAATTTAAACAGATACTGTGATAGAGTTATTACAGATGTTAAGGGTCAGCTTGCATCTCTGTCTTTAGAAAAAACTGAGTGCATGGTTTCTGTGACAGAAAATGAGGTCTTGTTATATACAGGATTGCTTTCCACATCTCTGGCATTTGCTAAGCAAAATCTGCTTCAGCTGTATGCATGTATCAATTTCTAGTTAAATATATAGGAAATGCATGGAACTATGTCAGATCTGTAGTAAGCATATCCATAAATAATGTTGGACAGGCAGTTCCACCTGAATGGGTCTCAGTAAACTTGTAGGTGACACTAAGCTGTGTGGTGCTGTTGACACTCCTGAAGGGCAGGGTGCCATCCAATAGGTCCTGGACAAGCTCCAGAAGTGGGTCCATGGGAATCTCATGAGGTTTAACAAGACCAAGTGCGAGGTGCTGCACCTGGGTCAGGGGAACCCCTGACATCAGCACAGGCTGGGGGATGGACAGTTCGAGAGCAGTCCTGCCCAGAAGCACTTGGAAGTACTGGGCATGGGCTGGCAGTGTGTACTCAGCCCAGAAATCCAGCTGTATCCTGGGCTGCATCCAAAGCAGCATAGCCGCTAGCTGAGGGAGGTGATTCTCTCCCTCCACTCCATTCTTGTTAGATCCCACATGGAGTGCTGCATCCAGCTGTGGGGCCTCCAATGTAAGAAGGATGTTGGTGGGATGGAGCAGATTCAGACAAAGGCTACAAAGATACTCAGAAGGCTGGAGCACCTCTCCCGCAGAGACAGGCTGAGAGAGATGGGGATTGTTCAGACTGGAGAAGAGAAAGCTCTGGGGAGACCTTGTAGTAACCCCTAAAGGGAGCCTGCAAGAGATCACATCTGAGAGGGACTTTTTGCAATGGCATTTAGTGATGGGACTGAAAAATAGTAGGTTTAGATTAGATACTAGCAAAGAATTAGTCACTGTGAGGGTAATGAGGCACTGGAACAGGTTATTCAGAGCAGTAATGGATGCCCCTGGCAGTGTTCAAGGCCAGGCTGGATGGGGCTCTGAGCAACCTTGTGTAGGGTAAGATGTCCCTGCCCATGGCAGGGGCATTGGAATGAAATGATCTTTAATGTTCCTTCAAACCTAAAACATTATATGATCCTATGATTTCTGTGTTGGGGTGCAGTCTTTGTTTTCCTGTCTTATTGAAATGGTACACTTGCTAGCTCATTCAATCTACACTAAGATTGATTATCAATAAATACAAATGTCTTACCAACAATGTTAATTTTTAAGTTGCTAAGATATATTTTATTTGGATTCCTACATCAATCTTACTAATTTTTCTTCTTTTTATCTCAGTTTAATTCAGTAGTTATTAGTTTATTCAGATGTTTTTTTTCTTCTATTTGTTAGAAATACTGCAAAGTAAATAAACAAGTGAAAGCAATATACAGCAATTTCACGATTACAAGCCGCACCTGATTATAAGGTACATTTCCGGATGTCGGCAACTTTTCGTTCTTTGTCCATATATAAACCGCACCTGATTATAAGCCGCACGTTACAATACAGAGTGTGATAAAAGNTATCTATTCTATCACCATCTGTTGAGGGTGGGGGCAGTGATCCTTATCTCCCTGGGAGATATTCTGCTAATGGGCCGTCCACTGAAACCAGGCAGGGCATTGTTCTTTATCTTTTACCAACCCATCCTTCCTCCAGCGAGTCATTTTCTGGTAATGGCCCATTGAGTCCCACT